>JAKSZP010006244.1:0-16655 GCA_022478985.1 Massospora cicadina | reverse complement strand
AAAAATTCTATAATTCAGTTTAAAATATGGCATTGACTTAAGAAAGGGTTTTATTGAGTAGGCTTAATTTCTCACTTATTTCATACTTTTTAGAGCTTTTTTAAAGGAGGTTCTTTTTTTCCCAAAGAAATTTTATTGTTGTTTTACATATAATGCCATTTGTTAAATATAGAGCAGTGTGTGGGATCCACCAATAGATACCATAAATTATTCTTAAAATATGTAACTTACTTTTAAATTAAAAGTAATAATAAATACTTTTTAAAGTTTTTTATCTTTTTTATTGTTTAGGTGGGGCAAGCCAAAAAGCTCCCTATTTGATACTAGTATTTCATATTTAAACTAGCTCAAATCTTGGCCATGGGAAGTTGAGGCTATAGTATTAAAAAGCTGAGTCATCCAAATTAGGAAATATAGGCTTTCAGCCTATCAGAATGAGGGTAAATATTTTGTAGCAAAACCAACCTGTGTGGTAATGATTTGATAAATTGTACCCAATCACCAGCAGGTAAAATCTTCTCACCTTGGGGGAGAACAGACCCATGTGGTAATGGACACCTCAAATTTGGCTGAGGAGTCAGAGCAATACTACTATCAGTTCTTACCTTATTAAACCAATTTTGATTATGAAACAGATTTTCCTGATGGATAGGGTTACACCATAAATCTGCCAAGGTCTTTCACTGTTGGTACTCATATCCTCATTAACCATAATATTGTTCAAAGATTGAACATGTAATTGGCCAATCATTGTAATGGATTCAGGGGCATCCTCACCTCCAACATTCTTTTTTGAAAGTCAAGAAGGAGAATGTCCAACATTGCCCCCCTCAAGAATGTTGGGGAGAGTGTAGGGCTATAGGAAGCGGCCATGTACCCAGTTTATGGTAATTCCTGTAGCCAAAGACTTTATAGAATACTCATTTCCTCTCTTATATGTGATGGTAAATGGTCCCTCCCAGATTGATCCAATCTTGCCACTTTGAGGAGTTATGCAATTGTGGTAATATAAAACCATATCTGACACTTGGAATGAAAGTAAAGGAGCCCAAAGCTCATTGGCAGCTTGGCCTTCTTTAGTGACCATTTTGGCTAGGTTGGTCATAACCTCTGGTTGAAGCTGAATGATGCAGTTAGCTAACCTTCGCATGGCTTTCTCAGGCTCCTCTCCTCTAGAGAAGAAATCCTTAGCTAGAAGAGCAGATATGCCTGGTTCCCTACCATACAAAACTTGGA
This sequence comes from Massospora cicadina, assembly GCA_022478985.1. Lineage (NCBI taxonomy): Eukaryota > Fungi > Entomophthoromycota > Entomophthoromycetes > Entomophthorales > Entomophthoraceae > Massospora > Massospora cicadina. The sequence continues at coordinate 15,419 of JAKSZP010006244.1, read as the reverse complement.
AAGGGGACATTTTCAAGATCTGGTGAAAACTAATTTGATAATCCATAAGAGCGCTAGGGAGATAATGATCCCAATGAAGGGGATCAGATGAGGCCATTTTTTCATAAGATAGAAACCAAAGTGCCATTTGCTCGCTCCACTGTACCGTTGGTTGATGGGTTATATGGAGCTGAGAATAGTTGGTGGGCTCCCATGGAGGTAGCCAAGATTTAACTACTCTGGAGGTGAAGTTTTTTCCATTGTTGCAGAGTAGTACTTGGGGGCACCCATGTTGAATGAAAATATTTTGATGGAAAAAAGTGGCAGTAGCCTTAGCAGTTTGGGCCAGCAGCGCTACAGCTTCAATCCACTTTGTGAAGTGGTCAATACCTACCAAGATATATCTGTTTCCACCTGTTGTCTGGGGAAGTGGCCCTAATATGTCCAAGCTTATGGTATGAAATGGCTGTTGCGGGGTAGTTGGCTGATATTGATATCTAGTCTTGAGCTGAGACTGCTTCTTACACGTAAGGCAAGCATCCAAAACTTCAATGATGGCTTCCTTGATTCCCTCCCAAAAGTACTGATCCTTAATCCACTTGTAGGTTTTCTTTACTCCTCCATGGCCTAAAGTTGAATGAGCTTCCAGGATAACAGGTACACGTTCTGAGGGCTGTAGGTAAGGCAACCACTTCGCCCTTACTTGTTTGTACAACTTCCCGTTTTCTACTTTAGTGTTATGGGAGTGCCAGTCCAACATCCTCTGTATAAGCTCATCCTCATCTTCCCAGTCATTTGGGGTCATTAAAAGATCATACAGCCGCTCCACTTCACTGTTATCTAGGTGAAGTATGGTCAGCCAAGTTACCCATTAACATTCATGTGGCGGGTTCCAGTGCGGTGTTTGATCTTCATGTCATAATGCCGTAGCTTTAGAGCCCAGCGAGCTAACTTCCCCGTAGGGTCCTTCATGTTTTGTAACCATTTTTCAAATGCGTGGTCCGTAATCACAGTGAAAGAGGTCCCATACAAGAAAGGGCAATAGTGCTTTACTGCTAGTAGAATGGCAAGACACTCCTTCTCAGTAACACTATAGTTGAATTCCGATTTTGATAGCATCTTACTAAAATATGAGACAGAATGATCTACCCTTTTCTCATCCAGTTGGGCTAGGATGGCCCCAACGACGTAGTTTGAGGCATCTGTAAACAAAATAAACGGTCTTTCATAATTGGGATGCCTTAGGATAGGCCGTTTTTGTAGCAGCAGTTTCATTGTTTCAAAAGCAGCCTTCTGTTCAGTGCCCCATTGAAAAGAGATATTCTTTTTCAGTAAACGAACAAGGGGCTCGCAGAGTTGGGTAAACTTAGGGATGAACTGATGGTAATACCCCATCATCCCTAGAAATACCTGTATATCCCATAGATTTTTGGGGGAGGCATTCTGGCAATCGCTTCAACCTTATCTTGTATGGGTTGGATACCCTCTCGAGAAATGGTATGTCTGAGGAAGTCTAATTTCTTTTGGAACAAAGTACACTTTGAAGGTTTTAACTTGATATTTGAGCATTGTAAGCATTGAAATACCTCCTTCAAATGATCAAGGCGTTCGTTAAAGGACTTCAAGAATATGGTAATTCATCCAGATAGACAATGACACTGGTTAACTTAAGATCCTGCAAAATGTGGTCCATTGCACGCTGGAAAGAGGCAGGTGCGTTGCACAACCCTTGGGGTAATCACGTGGGTTGGAAAAGACCTTCACTACATATCAAAGCGCATTTCTCCTGGTCTTGGTGAGATAGATCCATTTGCCAATAACCACTGGCCAAGTCCATGGTGGAGAAAAAATTTGATCCTGAGAGCTGGGCCAGGGCATTGTCAATGTGTGGGATAGGATAGCTATCTTTTTTTACAAGATTGTTTAACCTGCAATAGTCCATAACTATCTGATGACCTCCGTTTTTCTTTTTAATTAGCAAAAGGGGGGAGGACCAAGGGCTTTGCAAAGGAACTATTAACCCCACATCTAATAACTACATGAGTTCAGTCCTCATTTGTTGCTCCTCCACCTTTGACTTGTGATAAGGTTTTGACCTAATGGGATGGGCATCACCCATATCAATAGAGTGACACCAGCCCTTCATGTGGCTATAATCATTGTTCAACTTCAAGAATATATCACTATACTCATCCAGAAGAGTATGCACTTTCTCCAACTCATCTGAGGTCAGCTCATCCAAGATATGGACATTCGGTAAGGTACATACCAGGTTATCTGCGTGCAGGCTTAAATCTGCCATCAAGCCAATGGAATGGATTTGTTCAACTTCCTCCAGAGAGTAAAAACCCTCAGCCCACTTCCTGATGCTTTCTTACAATTATGTCCTTTTCAGTGAGGTTTCCCAACAGTAGTATAATAGGCCTCTGATAGGCTGGGTCTAAAACGCCAGGAAATACCCGAGGCTCAAAAGGGCTAACTTTATCAATGCTTAAGAGGTGTAATAAGCAGTGGCGAGGGATTTTGAAAGTGATTTTTGTGTCTACCACCCGTTGTTCACTAGGCTTAATCACCACATCATTGGCCGCATAAAATGGAATACCTTTGATAGCATCCACTGAATCAAGCAATTTATTTGTATTTCGCCCAGAGGTGGTGTAATGTATAGGTAAAGCGGAAAGTGGGTACTCAACCATGCAAGAGTATTCCTTCTTGATGGGTTCTTTATTGGCTATAACTAAGGGGACTTCATAATTGAGCAACAACAGGAACCCCTGCTTCATATTGATAATGCCTTCATATTTAATCATAAACTGAGTACCTATGAGCGTATCATAGGCGTTGTTATCCAAAGCCACTGTGGGAGCTGATAGAATAAGCTTCCCAATATGAATGGGAAGGGACGAGTAAGCGCCAAGTGCGCGGGTGTTGTTGGGACCAGCGGTTCCAAAGTCTTAGTTGTACTCCAAGTCAGGTGCAAGTTTGATCTTTTTCATCAACTTGGAGGAAATTACGTTCACCGGAGAGCCTGTAACTAGGATAGCCATCACCCAAACTTTTTGGATAACCACTTTGACCTTTGTAAGTATCCCCCAAAAGTGGGCGATAGCGCTAGGACCTCCTTAAGATGAAAAGTGGAGGTTAATTTGTGCGCGGTCTCGGGTAATTTTCCAGGATAGACTGCAGGGTATGGCCATGCTGGAGAGGGCGATTAAAGTTAGACAAGACCTCATCCGCATTGCTGGTAATGGTGATAATGGCCAGTTCCCCTACAACTTGATGGAGATACATCTCTTCAGGTATGGTGGCCTCATCTACTCCTCCAGCATTTAAGCTATTGGGGACTTCCACTTCAGCAGGTACTCCTACAACGAAATAGCCAACCTCATCTGTACCCCCCTCAGAATCATCCCCAGGGGTATTGGTAATGCGAGGTAATGACAAAAGTTGTTTAAATGAATCAGGCACATGAGATTTGTTGGCAATAGGTGTGCCTTTCCCTACGCTGACATTACTTTTCCCTGCTCCTGTTCCTCGGCGTCAGCTTTCTTTTTCCAGCACATAGCCTCCTTGTGTCCAAACTTGTTGCAGTATTTGCACTGAGGGCGTTCAGGGCATTTTGCTTTGGTTTTCTGCTCCTCAGAGCCCATTATCTGAAGGGGCTCCTTCTTGTCTTCAATAGCTAGGGCCTGAGGCTTAAGATTTGGATCCTTGATGGTTAAAACGTGGGGATGGGATACTGCTCCACGAGAAACTTTGGGCTTTATAAAAGTCAGCGACATCTATTAATGCCTCCTTGATATCTTGAATGGTACAGAAATAGCGTTTAACTGAGGTGATGTGCATTGCTAGAGGAGGGTGATATGCCACTCCAGTCAAAACGGCAGCTACAGCATCATCCAAAGTCAACATCTTTGAAGTTAGCAATGTCTGAGCTTCCATATAAAATCATTCCACAAAAGCAACCACTGACTCTTCTTTTTGGATACTCAAGTGCATAAAGGCTTTCTTTTTCATGCTTAAAGCCTGTTTTGAGCCAAACGTGTTTATGAGAGCCTCTTTAACCTTGGACCAGGTGCTAAGAGCATCCATATGGGGGACCATCACCTCCTGTGCCATGCGACCTAAACAGTTAGGATATGTTTGGCCTTCTGACAATTGGTTGCCCCTTCCATAGCCACTTCATAAACATATAAAAAAGAAGCAATGTTGCCCTCGCCAGGGATAAACTTGTCTTTGAACGTCAGTTTGAATAAACTGAAGTCACCCCGGTAAGGGTATGAATAGCTGGAGCTTCTGTTTCTAGGGTCTCAGAGTGATAGTTTAACTGATCAAAGGTGCACAAAAGGTGATCAAACTGGTCTTGCATGGCTTTGAGCCAGGTTTTTGATTTGGAGAGGGCTTCTTAGGGCCCAGATTCACATAGTCTCAATTGAGCTTCGATCCCTAATTTGTGAGTTTCAAGATCTTCCACTCAGCTCTCCATTGCATTGACTTGGAAACGGAGTTGTGACACCAGTGAACTTAGGTTCAATTGAGCAGTTTCCATGGCTTCCACGCGTTTCTTCAGCTCTTCTTTCATTTGTTTACACCCTTTATCATCACGAGGGTGTGAGATTGGGCCTTGTACTCCATCCTTGATCTGCTCATACTTCCTCTCAACCTGCATTAATTGACTAAATACTTCCTTCAACAGCACAAGGTTTTCTAGCGAAGCTTTTATCACTTTTGCTTCAGTTTCACATTCATTCAGGCGGCATGCCAAACATTTGGTATTTTCAAATGAAGCTTTGAGAGCTAGCTCCTTTTCTAGCTGAACAACCTTGGCCGCAAGGGTGGAGGTGGTGCTAGATGGTTCAAGCAACAGACGGCGTTTGAGATCATCAACACGCGAAAAAACCTGAGTTAACAGTCGCTCCACCACAGCCACACGCTGTTCATACACAGTTCATTCAAAAAGTTCTGGGACTAACGTTTTAAAGACACAACTTTACAAATAAATAAACTTTTTTTTATAATAATTTAACATACAACCTTTCCCTCTCTATACATATTTATATTGCTAAAACAATTGTTAAAAGGTATGTACATAGTTCCTATTTTGTATAAACATGTTTAAGCCAGCTGTCACATTCTTCAGAATTGTCTCTACTTTATCAAAAGGATGAACCTTCAGTGCCACCTTCAGATTAGAGAACAGAAATAAGTCAGACAGAGCCAAATCTGGTGAATATGGTGGATAATTATAATCTGAAGGTGGCACTGAAGGTTCATCCTTTTGATAAAGTAGAGACAGTTCTGAAGAATGTGACAGCTGGTTTAAACATGGTTATGCAAAATAGGAACTATGTGCATACCTTTTAACAATTGTTTTAGCAATATAAATATGTATAGAGAGGGAAAGGTTGTATGTTAAATTATTATAAAAAAAAGTTTATTTATTTTGTAAAGTTGTGTCTTTAAAACGTTAGTCCCAGAACTTTTTGAATGCACTGTGTATTCCTTTTGAGGTATGGAGTTGGGAGCTAAAAGGTCCCAGTGCGTTTGCTCATTGTGCTTTTCAAGTTCATTAGCCAACTCCTCCAACAACAAGTGGGTGCTAGCGGTGGAAGCGTTCAGTTCATCTCTAAAGAGCTTCATGGCCTCCTTGACATACTTTACAATCCCAGTGTCCACGGTAGTAAGTTGATCATGCAGCTGAATGATGAAATTGTGATTAGCTTCCACACCAGATCTGACTGCTCCAAGATGTTCGGAAGTCAGTTGGTACAACTTATCATAGGCTAAATTCAGAGCTGCATGGGTATCTAGGTGTTGATGTAGCTCTTTGTGATGTCCAGCTAAGAGATGCATCATGTGGACCAAGGCGGGGTGAGCAAACTTGCGTACATAGGTGGTCAAATTTGTAAGCTGGCTATAGGTCTCTGGGAGGACACTAGTCTCATAGAGAAACAAGTGGCGTTCCTCTACCAATGATGCTCATTCACAGGATGCATTGTCACCAGGGTTAAGGATGCCATGAGTAAGGTCTCTCACGGCTTCAGTGGCTGGCCAGGTGATGCGGCGAGACTCAGGTATTAATATGCGCTCAAATCATTCTTCTCCAAACATCAAAGTGGTAGGGCTGTCCATTTGATCCTCGTCTTCAGCCCCTTCCCCATTTTGCACCCAACAGGTGACACTCTTCATTGCTTAAATACTTTATCAAAGTATACAGGGTGATCCCCTGTAGTGAGCACCAGTTTGTGGGATCCACTGATAGATACCACAAATTATTCTTAAAATATATGAAACTTACTTTTAAATTAAAAGTAATAATAAACGCTTTTTAAAGTTTTTTTTATCTTTTTTATTGTTTAGGCGGGGCAAGCCAAAAAGCTCCCTATTTGATACTAGTATTTCATATTTAAACTAGTTCAAATCTCGGGGCCATGGGAGTTTGAGGCTATAGTATTAAAAAGCTGAGTCGTCCAAATTAGGAAATATAGGCTTTCAGCCTATCAGAACAATGGTAAATATTTTGTGGCAAAACCAACCCATGTGGTAATGATTTGATAAATTGTACCCAATCACCGGCAGGTAAAATATTCTCACCTTGGGGGAGAACAGACCCATGTGATAATGGACACCTCAAATTTGGCTGAGGAGTCAGAGCAATACTACTATCAGTTCTTACCTTATTAAACCAATTTTGATTATAAAACGGATTTTCCCAATGGATAGGGTTCCATCATGAATCCGCCAAGGTCTTTTTGCCATTGGTACTCATATCCTCATTAACCATAATATTGTTCAAATATTGAACATGTTATTGGCCAATCATTGTAATGGATTTGAGGGCATTCTTACCTCCAACATTCTTTTTAGAAAGTTGAGAAGGAGAATGTCACAAGAATGGTGACTGTGTAACTTCTGTACAACAGTTGTTTCATAATTAATTCAATATTCCATGACATGTAATTATTTTATGGGTGGAAAAGTTTGAAGAGACTAGTTCTATATTAAACTTAGAGCATAGAGAACAATGAGGTTTGTAAGAGTAATGAAAAAATTGAAAAAGTTTGAGTCACATTGATGTGTAGTCCACAATATTCTGCTATTAGATATGAATATGCACTATACATTAACTGCATATCTTTATAAAATTTTGCAGGATCACTGCTCCATATTTAACAACTGGCATTAATTATAATACAATAATCAAAAATATTCCTGCCCTCTTGTTAATAGAAAATGAACTATCAGACTTTCAAAATTTTCACTTCACTGGTGGACCCTGTATAAATAATATAAAATATATTTTGTATCACATATAAAAATAACTATATATGTAAAATTTGGTATGTAAACTCCTCTTGGGTGTTAGGTTACCAAGTAATCAAAGGTAAATAAAATTTCTTCTAGACATCTGACATGCTAAGAAAAGTCTTGGCTTCTATTAGGGGGTACTCCAATATCCACACCAACATCCAGAGTCCTCTTCCAAGAAAAGTGGAGTGCAAGAAGTTGCTGAGGGTAAAGCTCTAAGTAAAAGCTGCAAGAAGAGGGCAAGGTGGCTAATCAGCAAGAAGCAACATCTTAGATTATTTCCAATATGTTCCAAATAAATTCTCAAAAATACACACTAAACTGGCCCAGAGCATCAAGGGAAGGAGTCCCTGAGAGCTGAGTAGTTTGAGTAAGTATTAAGGCAAATATTATTGATATAGGAAACTGGAGACTTAGTGGAATAAGCCACAGCATAGGTGCTAACTTTTTGCCCAACAGTAGGGTCATATCAGGACCTCAAACTAGGGCTAACCATTGCAATAAGGTTTTTTTATCAAGTTTTTTTTTATCAAAAAAATCCTTTAAAACAGGGGAAGTAAGTCTGGGGGAGCATCCACGCGCTTCAACTGTGAGGCATTCTCTTTCCACATAAAAAAGGGCCCAAAATAGGTGGCCATCCTCTTCACCACCCAGGGAATCTCACCCATGTGGTGGACAAATGGTGGGTGATGGCTAACCTTTAAAGGTTCCTCCTTCCCCACCATATTTAACCACAAGCAAGCTCCTTAAGGAAATTGGGGAAGTTTGTGCTGAGGTTGCAGTGGTAAGAGGATGCCAGCCAAGGGGTAATGGTGAGCACATCACTCCAGCACCGATGTCAGGGTCCTTCAAAGGAGTGAAAAATCTTAATCAAATGGAGGTTCCAACTCCAACTTAAATTTTAAGTTGCACCAATAAGGTGTAGTGGGTAGTTCATGCCAATATGCAATAAAGGAGTTGGGAAGTACAAGCCATGTCATTGACCACATTACTGACAACTTAGTGGAATTCCACCCCCAAACCCACATGCCATTACTGAAGGTTGCAATGTATTCTTGGACTACAGTTCTGGCAATGCTGCACGTGAAAAGCAGCATTTGACTCCAAAATAGAGCTGAGTATGAGGCCAAAGCCTGGGCCATCTTGCTCATCAAACTCATCTTTTCTAGTTAAATTTTGAATAATAATTTAAATAAACTTCTTAGATAATTTTTAAGCAAGAAAATATTTTATTTATTTTTGCAATAATTTTTACTTAGAAAATTAAACTGAATTATCATTTATCATTTTACCTTTTTATAGTATTGAAAAACCAACTTAACTAAGCTCATTTACCCTAAGCTTTTAAGCAATGACCATATCATTGTGCACTAAAGCTCCATATCCCAGTGTTTATAATTTGGAGGATTTAAGACGCCAGTTGTGCATTACGCTGGATCAGCCCTCATTCCCAAATTCCTGAAAATCTTACCTACAACTTCAGTTTTGATTCATTGCTCCTCTGGCATAGAATGTTTCAGCTTGACCTTTGGATTTGTGGCAGAATTTTAAATTTCACTCACTAGGTCAATGTGCAGACCAGGCTATGCCCAATCCATCACATCAACCCCCTGTGAAGACAAAAATGTCTGGATCTTCTCTAGGCAGCACGCACATTCCTCAAGCATCTGCCAGGTCACTTCCTCCACTATATACCCTTTCCACTTCATCAAACATTGCCATCAGCCTCTCACCCATTGCTTGCTCAGTATCTGTTTGACATCATACTCCTGGTTATCTTCCTCCTGCAGGCTCAATGGTCCAGGCCGCTCCAGTCCTTTCCCTCAGAGCACCCAAAGTTGTGAGGCATGGATGTACGGATGGGATTTCAACCCTTCCAGAAAGTCTAGTTCAAATGTGACCTTATTGATAACATAATCACCTTATATGGACCCAAACTCTTTGGCCTAAGCTTCTGGATTTTCACTGGTATGGCATAACTTAACCGCCACCCACACCTAATCTCCTGGAGCAAACAATAAGTCCAGCCCTCTTTGTTAGTCCACATATCACTTCTGTCATATCATAGTGCACTCCAGATTCCCTCATAACTTCTTCTAATTTCCATCATCTTGCAGGATAATTTCATCCACTCCTTGCATACTCTGCCACCCAATCCTTATACAACGCCAGATTCAACCCATAGTTTGCAAAAAATGGGGTCATACCCATCAATAACTGACAGTGGGTATTATAAGCAAGCTGGGCTAATCTGAACCAAGTGACCCAATCATCCTGCCAGTCTGAAATGTAGCATCAAAGGTATTGTTCTAGTAATTGATTTACCCTTTCCGTCTGTCTGTTGGATTGGGGATGGTATGCTGAAGCCATATATTAGCGAATCTTCAAATTCCCAAGCAAGTTTGACAAGAATTTTGATGTGAATTAGGGTCCACAATCTGAAATGATATCTACTGGTAGGTCATGTCAGGCAAATATTTCATCCATGAAAATCTTTGCAGTACCATTGGCTGAAAATTTAAAGTACATGAAAGCTTTCTTTCTGCTTGACATCACTTTTGGAGTGATTCTGAAAAACAAGTCAATTTTCCACCACTGCCTCACTGCATCACTTTTCCAATTCATGTCCTCAGATCCACCACCTGCTGCCCCAGTGTGGGGCAGCGGTGCTCCACCACTAGCGTTTACCGCCCGTCAGGCAAATGTGTACAGACTGGCTCGTCCAGTCCACCAAATACATCTGGCTGCTATGTCCCTCCTAGGGACTTAGCACTCCACCTCACACGAGTCCACCCAACCCACCCCCATACCCTAGCCCTACCCTGATCCAATATTTGCTTTTGCCTCCGCGTCAAATATGGACGTCTCTTCCCATATGCTGACAAAGCAAATATTGAGCTGACAACGGCCACTTTTGCATTGACAGGATTTATTGAGTTCCACCCTTAGAAGGGCTATTTTGATATTGGATTCCCCACCTAAGAGGATGCGGCCACTGCATCAGCTACACCATTAATATACAAAAACACCCCCATTACTACCACCTAAAAACATCTCCCAGATGATACCACTCTCATGGTGACCTTTGCAAACCTCCCCTCACACCTTTCCTCTCAAACACTTTATGAGGAGTTGATGTCAGGGCTGGCCACTTATGGTAAAGAACCCATCTTTAATTTATTGTCCCAAGTGGTGCTGAGCGCCTCACAGCACCTTGGGCAATGGCCATCATTATCCCCCACCAGCTGAACATGGCCCATCACATCCCATCACATCCCACCACATGCCTACATCCCATCTGCACCTGACCATTTCTTTTGGGCTTGCATTGACAACAGCCACACAGTTTGCACCCTCTGCCATGAATTGGACCATATCAAAGGCATGTCAATACAATTCAAACCCTGCAAATACAGTCAACCCCACCCAGGAGCCACACCTACAGTGTTTGAGTGGAGATTTTGGCTGCCCCCACCCCCCATGTTGTGCACTCGATGAACCAGCAGAATCAAGCAACTCAAACCCAAGCCAGCCAATTTCCACCTATGCCAATCAATCAGAAACAGGTTAGGACCCATATTTAATCCAAAAATTTGCCCGCCCCAAAACTTATCCAACCACAGCTACCTATCACCAAATCAATCCAAGTCAACCAAAATCCCTTAACTTATTGGATGAAGTGACCAAAAACTGGTGAAATTGTCCCACCTCCAGATAAACCAATTGATTTAAAACCTTTTATGAATTAAGACTTTGACTCCCCACTACTGCCCAAACAATATGTCCCCAAACCCAATGCTATCCCATAACAAAGTGACCTCCAGTTTGCTGAGGCTGCGGTGGCCTCACCCAAAAATTTCCATCTTTGTTAAGCTGTGCCAAAATCCGTCACTGAATTTAAAAAGGGCTGCACGTCCCCTTTTTTCCTCTCTGATTTTCCTCCTATTGAAAAAGAGAAAATCCAACGCCTTATAAAACTTCCACTACCACCATCAAATGTGTCTTTACTCTGGCAGAATTTTTCTCATCCACTCATGTCACCATAGCAAACATTGTGAAATTAGCCCAACTTCCCAGTGCCCGCATCCAAACTAAACCATGTTGCCAAACTCATTTAATCCTTTATTAAGGCCCAAATTGACAATTTCTACTGCTATATATATCACCTCAACACTCATCCTGCGGTTGCCCCAACCCCCTATACTATCAGCATTGATCCACGTTTTCAATGCTAATCCTGAGGATGATTATTATTATTCATCTGATCCCCCTCCCCCTCCAGCATGGTGGGATAAGCAGCTCGCCTCTGTGCCACCTGGTAAGTTGTTTTCTAGTTTCTTTTGCGCTTCCCGCCATTGTTTAGGATGTTCAGTTCATGTTTTGGTTGATTTAGTTTTGGAGTTTTTGTTTTGGTATTGTCCATCCCCTGGTCAGCTTGCTTTGGTTAAATAAAAAATTGGAAGTACATGGGAAAAATTTGGTGTATTTAGTCAGCTGATCAACAATAACCATTATTGTATCCTTCTAATGGACCTTGATTAACACCATAATGAAATCCACACTACAGATCCCCATGTCCAACTTGGCATTTGGAGTGGGACTAACTTACTCATGGGCGGTTTACTCAAAAGGTTTTAACTGAGCACAAACCAAGTATTCTGCCACATACTTTATAATATCCTTCCAATTCTGGCCTACAAATAGTTCTACTGCACCAATTCAACCATATTCTTGACCCCTGGATGCCCCATCAATAAGTGGTCATGTGACGCCTGCAATACCTCCCGTTGTAATGTAAAATTTGTAATCCATACTCGTAAGTCATGATACAAATTTCCATTATTCTTCCTGTACATCTGATGGTGACCATGCTACTGGCCCTCCACTGTCTTGTCTCACAACCAATGACCAGATGCTGACTTTCGTTTCTTCTAAAAAATTCTCTCCACTGATCTGCACTCCTCACTTACCATCATGGCAAACTGGTCTACCCAAACATGGCAGCCATGTTAAACTCCTCCAACTCCATCTTCTCATATGCTAGCCCCACGTCCCAGATCAACCAATCTGCCAAGGTGTCAAACGCCCCCAGACAATACTCTACTCAGAAATTGTATTGAACCAGCTCCAAATGCCAACATCTTGGCGCTGATTCATCTTTCTGGGCTCACAGTAATAATTTAGTGCTTGATGGGCCATCTAGACTACAAAAGGGTATCAGGCATATAGCAGGTAGTGCTGTCACTACTGCAAAGCTGAGAACACCACCAGTAGCTCCTTGTCATATATCAGATAACTCATTTCTTCCAGAATCATCTTTAACTGAAATAGCACACTTATGCTCCAGCCTGTCCTCCCCCTTCTGTAACAGTACTGCCCTCATGTAAAAATTTGAAGCATCCATCTTGACCACAAAAGGTTTCTCAGGGTCTGAATGATTGAAGACCGGTGCTAAAATGAGCTTCTTCATCAAATTGAATGCCAATTCCTCCTCCCCCCACAAAAATGGCACATCCTGTGATCCAACCGCATAAGTAGCAAGACTAACTGCAATAGATTCTTCAATAATTACTGGAGGAAATTCACTGTTCCCAAAAACTCCTTATGCAAGTTTGATCCATAGGGGGCTTTCCAAGCGTGCACCACCTGTAGCTTGTACAGGCATACCCAAAAACACTTTACCAAATATGACATTTCCCAGGAACATGACTGATTGTTTGTTAGACTCACACTTGATGGCTTCAACCACAATTTCATATTATCCAGCGCTTCTAGAACCTCCTGCATGTCACATACATATGCTTCTTGAGAATGAGAAAACACAAGAATGTTATCCATGTTTGCAATGCAACACCAACTGATCATCCTACTTAGCATCTAGTTGATCATGCGCTGGAAAACCCATAGGGCTTTCCGCAGCTAAAACGGCATTAATGTACTGGAACATACTGAGGTAGCATTTGAATGCTATGTACCTCTGGTGCTCTGGTCTCACGGGTACCTGGTTAAAAGCATCTGTCAGATCGAGCAAGGTGAAGATGTTACACCCCATGACCAATGGAAGGATGTCCTTTACTAATGGCATAGGGTAAGGGTCTGGTTCCGTAACCACAATAAGCCACTGGAAGTCCACGCAAAGCCATAATTCACTTCTTACCTTAGGCACCAGTAACACTGGAGACACCACAGCATACTTTGATGTTTCAATTAACCCCACTCTCAATAATCGATTCACATGCTCCTCCAATGCAGCCTTTGCCTGTTCATTCAATGGATAGATTAGGCATCTATGGAGAATTTGTATCCCTTTTTGAATTAAAATTAGAATGAAAATGGGCCCAAGGGAGAGAACAACAAATACCTTTTCTGTCCAAAAAATCCCACAAACTCTCAGTATTCTGCCAGCAACTCCTCCTCCCACGTGGCCCCCAGAGTTTTATATTCCTCCCACTTATTGTGTCCCACCAACAGTCTCCACCTCATCAGTGGCTCCATCTTTAATTCAGTATCACAGTATGGGAAGGTGTCATGTTTACATGAATTAATAGAAGGCACCAACTCCAAGAACAAGGCTGGGTGGCAGGAGGTCCAGAAGGTTAAACTTAAGGCCCTTCCTGATCTCAAGCACACCTTGGATCAATGCAGGGTACAAGCCAAGTAAAGCCCAAGTTGGTACAAGTGAGGTGCAAAATGCCCAGCCCCTTGTTTTGGCTCAGGCATTAAAACAGATGAGCTACATGGTAAATGATGACAGCACAATCTGGTTAATCGTTGAATGGGGGTTCAAACGCATTCTATTTATGAAATTGTAAGCTTGGGTCGGGTACAACTTCAATTAATCACTCAAGTGAGGTCAGTTTTGAAGTATGCTACCCTTTTAAATGGAAGCGTGCACCTATTGGTGCACCAAGGCTTAGTACCACTTTCACAATCCATAATTTCCCCAAGTTGGTTTAATTATGTTCACTCAAGACCAACGTTTCTCGTTGGTCATCTTCACTAATAAATCCCTTAGTCTTTTTTACATTTTTCTATATGTTGACTTGGGCAAACCTGCGCGCATACCTCTTTGAGGAGATATCACAACGTTTTAGCCAATTTTATCTAAAATGATGACGGCCTCAGGTACACTGATGGACATTGCAGTTCCACCAAACCAAGTAGCCCATGCACTCAACTCCTGTACCAACTTTGGTCATGAAATGACCTTTGGGGAACAGTCAAGTTCTGCTGTTTGCTCGATATCTTATTACTTTTACAGTGCTCAACACCCTCACCCAATGTCTCCTTAGCTCCAGCTCGCTCTGCTGGCTATCTTTATATTAACACTGGCAACAAGTTCCCTTGCTCTGGCCCAGTGCTTCATGCACTGCCAATCGAGAAACTGGAGAGATATAGACACTCTCTTGACATTAGATGACCAACCACTTAGATTTACATGCACAAACTTTTTCTGTGCGGGACTTTTGTGAGGTGCAATTGGTGTGCACCAGATGGTGGCCATGGCTGCGGGGGGCGCACCACTCTTTACACATTTTGCTGAGGGTTGGAGCAATCCAGCGTTATTCTCGCTACCTCCTCCTGGAAAGTACTCACCCTTCTTGCCTTACCTGGTGGATACAGTCACTTCATGATCATGGAGTTATGATTCCCTGACTTTCCGCCAAATTTTAAAAAATTGACACAAAATAATCGTTTTTTCTTTAGTACCACGTTCAGATGGTGCAGGTGAGATCATCAATGAAGGGCTTGGTGGTGTTGGCCTTAGATAACGTCGTGCAACCTGGCATTGAAATGGGTATAGGGTCATTCACGCCCAAAACACATTTTATAATGACGTTTCCATATATACTACTGAGCCAAGTCTCTTCCCATATGGGTCAGATATAAAACCCATTTTAGTGTATCAAATCACCCCAGAAAACCCACGCTTGACCATAACAATGATCCGCGGAACCCAGGAGGTGGAGAAGGTATTACAATTAAAATATAAAAACGTTTATGCAGTTGCTGAAGATATGTTAGGATATGTGGCCTCAGTAGCAAGAGTGGCCAAATATCCCTCTCCATATTTGATGCAAAAACGTACCTGGGGGGAATGTTTAACCCTGAAGAAGAGTTTGGTGGTGAAG
>JAKSZP010006243.1:0-16710 GCA_022478985.1 Massospora cicadina | reverse complement strand
TGGTGGAGTTAGAGCATTCCGCCTCTACTCTACCTGCTCTTTTTCCGCCTCACTGTCACTGTTGATTTCTAGAGCAAAGTTGACCCCAGGCTTATTGTTGGACCATCTGTAGCATTTACTAGAAAAGTGCCCCTTTTGACCATATTAGTGACATGTAATCGGCCCTTTTGCTGCTTTTGCTTAGATTTTTAGTTCATAGTTTGGAATTTTTTCCCTAATCGGAAATAGTGTTGCCTTTTGGTCCTGAAAATCAGGATATTTGCTGATCTTTGGCCCGATTAGGGGTATTGAAATTATGGAAGCATCTTCTCAAGTAATTTGAAAGCTCTTAAATTTCCAAGCTTCCATTAAATGCAGGTACCATGACATTGTGCAGTTCACTGAAGGGCATATTTGCGTGCTCCATTGCAATCTTGGCGTTAAACTTATCTATGGCTTTGCACCCACGCAGAACTTGTGTCTCATGGAAAAATCTATCCTCAAAGTCCTTAATATTTTCGTTCTGCTTGAATTCAATATTATGGAGCTCTCTTTTTTGGGTTTCTAATTTCTGGCCCTCCAAACTGTTTTGTCACTGCATTTTTGGCATCCATATAGGACCAATCGTTGCCTAAATAGGGCATAACAAGATCACAGCTATGGGCGTCAATTGAGTTAATCAGTGCTGATCATTTTGCATGGTCTGATGCTGCCCTCGTTGCTTTTTGAAATAGCTTGAGGAAAGAGTGAACATTACCATCCTTATCAGACCTTATTATTCAATGGTTTGAAGCCATCTCACCCAGTATCAGGTATAGGGGTTGAGCTTCTTCTTAAACATCTATGAGTATCATCACTCATAATTGGCCCTCTTTCCCGTTAGGGAGTATCTGGAGTTGAGATTGCTGCCAGTACTCTAGGCATAGAATGGATGTTCAAAATTTCAGTTTCTACAATGGTGTCAATTTCCAATGATTCATCTTCATGAAAATTGCTCTGAACTACTGAATTCTGATGCTTGAATTTGGCCCTTAGTTTTCCAAACCGTTCTTTGGCAGAATGGACAGAACTTATTCCTATTTTTTGTCAAAGCTGGGTGACCATTGGCCACTTTGTTTTTGGAGTTGTCATGCATTTTTTCAAATAAAGCTTGATTGGATATTATTCTTTTAAAGTCTTTGCCCATACTATCTATTTGGGAATTTGCAGTTGTTAATTGCATTCTGAATTCCCAAATTTCCTGAGCAATTTCAGTGTTTCTGGCCTGCAATTTCAACCTGACCATCCTAATTTTTGAGAATACCATGTTATTCAAGGCATCATCCTCATCCCTATTCAGGATGACTGGTTCTGCTGAATGAGCTCCCCTACTTTGACAAGATTTTGAGTGATTGAGGTACCAGCCTTGGAGCCTTGGTGACTGGGAAAATAATCTGATTTTCCTTGTCACTAGTTTCCATCTCAATGTTGCTTTTTTGTCTGGTCAAATCTGTTAGGAATTGGTTACTGAAATTCATTTCATAGAGTGTCACCAATTTTGAGCGAGCACAAATTGTGAAAATGCGAGGATATCTCACTTGATAATTTACATCCTGCATGCTTAATTGGGATGAAGTTTCATAGATTAATCCTTTATATTGCCATGAGCTTACGGTTTTTTAACCATTCAGAAACTCACTAGGCAGATTAAAATAGCCCCGACTCTTCTAGTCAAATTTGAGTTTAATTTTCCTAATGTAATTGGGAACAACTTCCAAGGCAGGTTTTTATACAAGCTGTGGAATTGGCGTTTCCAGCTTGTCAATACTTCTCCAAGGTTAGGATTCAAATAAAGTCCAGGAAAAGGATAAAATAATATAACTTCTATTATAAGCTATATTAGATAATCAGTCATTAGGCCAGGCGCTGGTATTTATACCTTTATGGTATCTTCTGGCCAAATTTGAGCACAAAATTTCAACAGATATTGTACCACCTCAGTTCAGCCCTTGAACTAATATACTAAGACCTTTTCCTAGGTTTATTGGTGCCAAAATACTCTCAGTTGGGAGGATTTCAATATAAAAATTGTGATAAAAGCATGCAAAATTGTCCTAGGATCTTCTTGATTTGAGTTTCGTCATACTGCTGATGAAATACACTTTCTATTATTTTATTGCATTGATTTAAGTAGATGATGTACCCCTAATCAGGATGTCAGAAGGACTTCCTCTTGCTAGCACTAGACACTCCCTTTTGGGCGGTCCATGTTCAAATGCTATCATGCTGATTATGCGGATTGACATACAAATTTTGCCCTAGGGCATAAAATTTGATTATGTGTTTGTTCGTCTGATTGTCCATGGGACTTTTAACGTTAACTTTGGGTTGTTTCCAAAAAATTTGTATACTAGTTAGTTTATTGTGTTCCTGATAGCTGGGACTAATTGCCAAGATTTGATACATAGATAATCGGCCATAATGTGTGAGCATGTTTGGCTTGAGCTTATTGATAAATTTCTTGATTGAATTTAAGTTGAGTTATTTGGCCCAAATCATGTAATTGCAATAGGCTTTGAGGTAAGAGTTAAGGTATTAGCTCAAGCATTGGGAGGATAATCGGCCTAATCTGATGTTTGTTAAAAATTATTTTTGAGTCAATCACCAGAATATGACAGGGGGTCATGATGATCCTTAAACACTTTAGCTCTAAAAAGAGGAGGAACCCACACCCATGACCAAAAATATTTTTGTTCCACCAAGGAATATAGGGAATGTTTATGAGCTGGAAGGGACAGTGTTTTAATAGCTCCACTCCCTCAGGACAGGTCATTTGAACTGCTAAAACCCTTGAATAAGAGGCGCATCAGGTGCTAAGTCTACTGATGAGACCACGGGAGGTATAATGGATAAGATTTGGATGGTGGAAATCATGGTGACCAGGTCTGCTTCATCTAAGTCTATGGGGCAATGAGCAGGGTTGTGACTAAGAAAATCAGGAAGCAAATTTAATGCACATTTCACAAACTTGTATTTGAAGTTGAAACTAAACAAATCCTGGTAGGTGCAAGCTTGCCTATGTGCCAACTTCAGTGGTTTACAAAAATACAGAAGGGCTTGGTGATCTGTATGCACTGTTAACTCATGTTCAGCGCCTTGTAACAGATGCCGCCAATGAGTCAAAGCCCATGATAAGGCTGCCAAATCCTTACTGGAGATTGCCCAGGATTGTTATGTAGAGGAGAATTTGTAGTTCAAAGTAAGCGACTTGATGTTATAAACCATCATGCTACTGAAGCAGGATGGCCCCAACTGCAATAGATGAGGCGTTGCATGCAACGATATAGAATTTGGAGGGGTCTTCATGTTTTAGGATGGGGGTGATAAGAACACCTTTTTATTTGACATAAATGCCTGCTGGAACTTGGGTGTCCAATGAAAAGGTACATCTTACCCATGATGGGGTGAACTGGAGTGGCTAACTGGGAAAGGGCTGGGATTTTCTTCAGAAAAATGATAGTGCGCAAAATGCTTCTCAATTGTTTTTGGGTTGTTGGGATTGGCCATTAAAGATGGCGTCCAACTTGTTAGGGGGAATGGCATATTACTTTTAAGAAAAGATTGTCCAAAAAGGTAACCTCTTCCCTATAAAACTCGCATTTTGAAGGCTTGACAAACAGGCTCGTCTTGTGGAGGGTAGCCACTACATCTTCAAAGTCCTTTACGTGTTGTTTGGGAGTCTGTGAGTGACCAAAATAATGTTAATGTATGCGACTGTGCAATAAATTTGAAGATCACCCAGCACACTATGGATCATTCTTTAAAAAAGTGGCCAGTTCATTATTTAACCCAAAAGATTACTCAAAATTGGAAAACCCCTTTTTGTTTAGATAGGGGTAAACCATTCCTGACCTTCAATTACCCAAATTTGGCTAAAGGCATTAACACTATTAAGCTTAGAGAACATGTGCGACTTAGCAATTGCTTAACCAATAGTTTGCTCCAGGGGCAAAGGGTAGGGATCATGAACTGTGATCTTATTTAGGTGACTATAATCCACACAGGGACGGAGGGAACCATCAGCCTTCTTGGCAAAAACGATGGTAGAAGCAATTGGTGATGTCTTTTCAAACAACCACCCTTTCTTAAGCATGTCATCCAACCAAGCATTAAGAGCATCTTTCTCCGCTGTATGTAAGTACAAAGGGAAGTTAATATTCACCGCTTGAACCATTGTTCTAAACCTTAAATCAAATTTAGTATGAGGGGGGAGATGTTCCACCTTTTCAGAATTGAAGATATTTTAATAGCCCATTAACGCATCAGGGAAATCTGGTGAAAGGCCTGCAGGGGAAACAAGTAAGTGTGGAACTGTGGCCTTGAGATTTTGTAAGGGCATCTACTAGAGGAAACTCCCCCTCCGTCTGGATATTAGCAAATGTCAACATACTAGACTCTAAGCGTATTCTAACATGTTGTTGATGCCACCATCCTACCTACAAAATTACTGGAAACACCAAGTTTGACATTGTGGATAATTTATTGAAAAGGCTAAAACTGGTGAATTGAGAAAGGTACTAATCATCAGACTAGGTATGAGCGCTTGAAGGCTAATGAAGCAACCATCACCAAAGGACCTAAGTACAGATCAAGCTCCAACTGGTGATCTAGCTCTACACTCATAAAACACCCTCTGCTCTGGTATCCACCAAGGCCTAAAAGGTACATGGTGATCTATGATACTATTCTTCATGGGCAATAAAAATAGATAAAGTTTTGTTTATTGAAAGATTTTGTAACGCACCGGCTCCTTCCAATGAGCCACAAATGAGTTAGGCAACAGGATCCATGTTAAAGACCATAGGGCTGACATGACTCCTGATACTACTCTCCTGGTGCGCGCGCTACAAGATTGGACAAGCACCCCCTGGAAGACAGTTGCAAGTATACTTAACCCCAGCAACATGCCTTGACTCCAAGACAAGGTATAGAGGGAGGCAATAGCCCTCCCAAGCTCACTCTGAAAGTCCAACTCTTGTTGATTTAAGCCAAACATGGCTGCAGTTAGGCAATATCTTAAAATAAACCCAAATTATAAATATATGAATTTTTGGTTCTTTTATTTAATATTTAGCCAAGTTGATAGATGTTTGGTGTAAACCTTACAGCAGGATCGCGGAATCTTTACTCAATGATTCCACGCCAGTTCCAATCCTCATTGGTTCCGCGCCAGTTCCATTTTGAATTCCAATCAAACCGCGAAACTCCCAAGCACCCGTTTTATTCCATTCTTGATTCGAATCCAAATTGAATCTCAAAACTACCCATTTCTCTCGTTTTCCATTTTGTTCCGACTTGGACGCCCATCTTGCTCCTTGGCCTACTCCAAGTCCCGGCCCCTTAGGCGTCCTTGCCAGAACCAACGCCCCCTCCTCCTCCATACATACAGACACAGCCTGCCCTGTCTTACCAAAGAGCAGGGCAGTGTGATGCTGAGGATAGACCTCAACTGTCACATCACCCCCCTAGACAGGAAGAACTCTTGGATTTTCTCAGGACATCTGGCACAATCCCTAGCTGACTGCCATGTGGACTCCTCAATAGGATGACCCACCCAACGTACCAAGAATGAATGACGTCCTCGCACCATTTTGGTGTCAAGAATCTCCTCAACTTCATACTCTTCGGCTCCTCCTCCAGCTGGAAATAAAGGAGAAACCCTTTCAGGAGGCTAGCCAAAGAATGGCTTGAGCTGCGATACATGCAACACTAGATGGGCTCTTGACCCTTCTGGGAGCTTCAGCTCAAATGCCACCTCGTTCACCGCCCTCACTACCTGATATGGGCCCAATGCCACCGGCCCCAATTTCTGGCTCCTTACAGGCAAGACATAGTTCTGAGCATTCACCAAGACCCAATCACCTCTCTTGAAAGCTCTACCTACAGATCTATGCCGGTCCGCCTTCCTCTTCTGAGCCGCGACCGCCACCACCAAATCCTTCTTCAGGAGCTCCAGGGTGTCCCAGGTATCTCGCGACAGCTCATCTGCCGCTGGATTCTGACCTTGCTCCCTGGGCCCCATACCCTCTGGGTGTTGGCCGTGATTTGCGAAAAATGGGGTCATACCCGTGGATGAATGCTTATGATTGTTATAAGCAAATTGAGCCAGCTTCACCCAATATACCCAGTCATCCTGCCGCCCTGAGACATAGCACCTCAAATATTGCTCTGATATCTGTTTTACTCTCTCAGTTTGACCATCTGACTGAGGCTGGTTGCTGACGAATGGCAAGCCTTGATCTTTAGATTCCCCAACATGTGGAGCCAAAATTTAGATGTAAATTGTGGACCACGATCCGACACAATCTCTTCAGGCACCCCATTTCTGGAGAAAACCTCATTTACAAAAATCTGTCCTGCCACCTTTGCAGAAATGGTTGACTGACAAGGGAAAAACTCTGCATATTTAGTTAGGCGATCCACCACCACCATCAAGACATCCATCCCCTGTGACTTGGGAAGTCCTGTGATGAAGTCCACACTCACTGAAGACCATGGCCTAGAAGGAATTTGAAGCGGCTTCAATTTCCCCCCGGTGCCACCCGTTGGGCCTTTGCCCTGGCGCAAACCACACAACGCAAAACATACTTCCGCACCGCCGCACCCACACCTCTCCACGAATAGTGATGGCGAACAAGATCTAACGTCTTCTCTTGACCGGGATGACCTGCCAGAGGATGGTCGTGATTAGCTGCCATTACCTCTTGTTGCAGACTCTTCACAGGTACCCAAATCTTTCCCTCATGGCATATGATACCACCCCAAACTGAGAATCCCGCATGCCCCCTGCTTGCCTCACCTTCTCCTGTCTCTTCTCTTATCCGTTGGCCCAGCTCACATCTTTGCTGTGCAGTCCGGATTCTTCCTGCTATTCCTTCTCTCAGCCCTGGATCGTTGCAAACAGGTTCTGTGGCAACATCGTGGCTGTATTGAACTTCCTCAACTCCTCATCAGAAAACACCAGTCCAGAATCACGGCTCAATAAATCTGGCAAGAAATTTTGTTTTCCCAGCTTGTATTCAATCCGCAGGTCATATTGAACCAACTCTAAGTGCCACCGGGCCTGCCTCTGATTCATCAGGCATGGGGACTTCTAGGTATTCTAAGGCTTGATGGCCCGTTCGGATGACAACCGGGTGCCTGGCATACAACAGGTGGTGTTGCCACTCCCCTAAAGCTGCAACTATTGCCAAAAGTTCCTTATTGTAAACTGGATAGTTGGTTTCAGCTGGTGCCATCTTCCGACTGAAGTAACAGACAGGATGTTCAACCCCATCTTTACCCTCCTGCAACAACACGGCTCCAAGTGCAAAATTTGACGCGTCAGTCTCTACCACGAATGGTTTGTTTGAGTCAGGGTGTGCCAGAACTGGGGCTGTCAGCAGACTCGTCTTCACTTGCTGAAATGCCCTCTCCTCAGCCTCCCCCCAAAGAAATGGCACGTTTCCTGTCAGTCTTGTCAACGGCACAGCCCATTGGGCCAGATCCCTAGAAAACCTCCGCACGAAATTCACCACCCCCAAAAAACTTCGCACTTCAGTCCTATTCCCAGGAGCCTTCCATTCCCGCACCGCCCGCAACTTATCAGGACAGATCGCTATCCCTTCTTGGAAGACCACGTTCCCTAGGAAGGACACCGATTCCTTATTGAACTCGCACTTGGACGGCTTCAACTTCAAGCCCGCGTTCCTAATCACCTCCAACACACTTCTCACATCCCTAACATGGTCCTGTGCCGATCTGGAAAACACCAGGATGTTATCCATATAAGCAACACAACACCTACCCACTAAGTCTCCCAATACATGATCAATCATGCGCTGTAAAACTGCAGGAGCATTGCGTAGCCCAAATGGCATAACCCTGTACTCAAAGTTTCCCAGATGACATTTGAATGCCATATACCGCTGGTGCTCAGGGCGATCAAGAATTTGATTGAAAGCGTCCACCAAATCCAATTTGGTGAACACCCCACACCCGTAGATCATGGGCAGAATGTTCTCCATGAGTGGCATTGGATAGGGGTCAGGTTATGTCACCTCATTAAGGCGTCAGAAATCAACACAAGGATGTAACTCCCCCCCTGACTTAGGAACCAACAGGACTGGCGAAACCACCGGCGACTTGGAAGGCACAATCAAACCCATTTCCAGCATCTTATGGACATAATCCTCCAATGCCTCTCGGCCCCGTGGATTCAACGGATAGACTGGACAGCCCGTTGGTAACTCAGAGCCTTCCTTGAACCGGAATCCAAATGCAAAATCCCCTGTAGGCGAAAAAGGCGCATCACCTTTAGGCTCAAACACCTCCGCAAAATCCTGATACTCCCTCGGCAATCCTTCCACTGGCACACTTGAGGTGATTCCACCCATTTGCTTCACCAACGAACCTTGGGACTGAAACGTCCATTCACACGTCCCCTGACCTCTAGGCGACAACAGAACCCTCTCTCTTCATATCAAACTGTGGGCAGAAATGGTGCCACCATCTCATCCCCAGCACCACCAAATGTGGCAGGTGAGCTACGGCGTGAAACTCCTCCCTGAATACCTCCAGGCCTTGCCTCAACAGGACCTTGGCCTGCACTCGCCATACCGCCGTTTTTTGAGGCGTCTGCCAACGTCACCCATCCATCCTTATGTAATGACAATCCATGGCTTCTTGCCCACTTCTCCTCAACATAATTTTCCCCAGCTCCAGTGTCAATCAAAGCTAGAACTTCACCGCAATCCCTTCCTTCATCCCCCACAAGCACATTGACGGTCAAAATCAGATAAGGATAAGATGAAGTAAGCGGTTTATTTTGAGGCACCGGATTCACTGGCTTCTTGCGAAAATTATAAGGAGCCTTCTTATTCTGAGCCTCAGGATCCTGAGCGGTAATCTCGATGAGAATCCCTGTCTCCCGCACCTCAACCATACCCTCAGGATTTCCTTGACTCTTCTTTCCTTCCTCCACATAGCTAAACCCCTTAGAACCATGTATGGGCTCTGAACCTGCCCTTCTTCCACCACTCTGTCCTCGGAATCCCCCTGGGGGTCGCACAAATTCCTGACGGTCCCATACCAAACTCAGCTGTCGCTCTACCTGCAATGCTAAACCTACCTCTTCCTCCAACGTCGCTGCAGGTTTCACCGCCGCCATTGCCAATAATAAATCAGCTTGCAAGTTTTGGCGAAACATGCGCGGAAGCTGAGACTCAGGTGCCTTTGCTGCTCTTGCCAATGCGCGGAACATCTGGCCATACTCCTCCACTGACTTCTTCCCTTGACCACACTGCAGTAACGCCGCCCAGGCCGAATCCTGCGCCTCATCTGGACATGCTGCACGGTCAATCCAATCCAGATATTCCTCCACCAATATGGGTAACCCTGACTGCTCTTCTAAAAGTTCTCGCACCCAGTTTGACTGCTTTACTGGAAGTGCCAACAGAACCTGACTTAGCTGCAAGGCAAACGAATCCTCTCCACCCGCTGCCTTTGTCAAACGTCCTTGAAACTGAACCCGGCTAAACGTCTGGTGGATCAGTTCCAAGTCTTCCGATTTTAAAACCGTGGGAATTCTTCCTTTGTCCTTCCCAGGCCCTACCACTTTCCCACCATCCTGGGACACACACTCTAAAACCCGGTATAATTCATGAAGCAAAAAGGCGGTGGAGAATATCACCATCAAGAGTGTTGCAATATGGTTATACCACTTTGGAAACACAACTTCTTCTGGCACCTCTTTTGCTTGCCACCACAACGACAGGAAAGTAAATGAGTTCTGTTTAATGTAACGCACCGGCTCCTTCCAATGAGCCACAAATGAGTTAGGCAACAGGATCCATGTTAAAAACCATAGGGCTGACATGACTCCTGATACTACTCTCCTGGTGCGCGCTACAAGATTGGACAAGCACCCCCTGGAAGACAGTTGCAAGTATACTTAACCCCAGCAACATGCCTTGACTCCAAGACAAGGTATAGAGGGAGGCAATAGCCCTCCCAAGCTCACTCTGAAAGTCCAACTCTTGTTGATCTAAGCCAAACATGGCTGCAGTTAGGCAATATCTTAAAATAAACCCAAATTATAAATATATGAATTTTTTTTTATTTAATATTTAGCCAAGTTGATAGATGTTTGGTGTAAACCTTACAGCAGGATCTCGGAATCTTTACTCAATAATTCCATGCCAGTTCCAATCCTCAATGGTTCCGCGCCAGTTCCATTTTGAATTCCAATCGAACCGCGAAACTCCCAAGCACCCTTTTCATTATATTCTTGATTCGAATCCAAATTGAATCTCAAAACTACCCATTTCTCTCGTTTTCTGTTTTGTTCCGACTTGGACGCCCATCTTGCTCCTTGGCCTACTCCAAGCTCCGGCCCCTTAGGCATCCTTGTCAGAACCAATTCCCCCTCCTCCTCCATACATACAGACACAGCCTGCCCTGTCTTACCAAAGATCAGGGCAATGTGATGCTGGGGATAGACCTCAACCATCACAGATTTGGTCATCTCTGCTGTAACTTAAGAGATAGCTAGTAAATCAGGGGAAAGGTCAGGGTCCTTTTCAGGAGTAAAGTTGGGAAGAGTAAGGGTTTGGGAAACAGGTTCACCAATCTGGGCTTTTACTGACTCATTATTAAATGAATCAGGATAATTTTGACTCGGATGCAGGGATTTTGGCTGACTCTGGGGCCAGTACCAATACTGGTATAATGTTGAGAGCAGAATCCAAGTTGTCATTGGGTAGCCCAAACATATAATTTCCCACATGAAAGCGGGGAGCATGGCGAAGGGAGGCATTGATGGAGGTCACAGCCTTACACATTTGTTCCACTTATCCCATAGGGGTGGAACAAACTTTGTGATGAGCAGAGGCCGAATCCAACGCTGATCTAAAAATTACTTGGAGCATATTAAAAGAGAACTCAAGCGCGGGATCCTGTTCACAAAAGGTTGTGATTACATAGCCAAGTTAGGGGCTTCAGGTATAAAGTAAAGTAATTGAAATAAACGGTCTGAACGTGACACAGGGGGTTTTAAAGTTGCTGTAACTACTGTGACAAAAGAGGTAGAATCCCACACATATTCAGTTAAACGCAGAAGTTCTCACACCCACCGATGGGATTCCCCTTCTACTGCATCCAATAGGGCAACACCTTTTTGGGCGTTGGATAGTGAAGCGGCATTATTCAGGATAATGGCAGAACACATTTGCACCTTGGCAAGGACGTTGGGGACTTGATTAGCAATATCTTGGTGGAGGAGACTCGGGTTCTTTTCTTGAGCATAAGTTGAGGGAAGATTGCTGGACCACGGGGCTCTGCTACCATTGAAAAACTTTTTTAAAGCATTTCAAATGCTGCTTACAAAATTGCCGACTGACCAAACAAACAGCAGGAGACAAATTTACAGACTTTATGTTCATTTGTTAAAGGGTAACCACTGTGGCGCCCAACTCAAAGAGAAGGGCGAAAATGGCAGGAAACAACGGTTGGTCAATTATGCCAGAAAAAGGCATAATAAGTTTAGACTGGACTGCCAATTGGGATGCGTAAGAACCCAAAAAACAAGCCAGAATGCCAGTGGCATTGCCGCTTGAACGACGTTGTATGGTGTGGAAATGCTGGCAATAATGACTTGTTGATGTGCGGTGATCATGAAAAGAAACTGGCAATGAACCAAATAGATGCAACCCTAGACCCTGCTGGCCTTGCTGCAGGGTGTTGCACTGCTGGTTTACTGCTTCAGGATCTTTAATGGAAGGTGTCATCAACAGAGCAGAGGCAAGGGGGCGGATCCTTGCTTGAAGTTGAGATATGTGAGGTCACAGGATCCCAATATCATGGTAGTGGATAGCTTCAATAACGGAATTTAATTCCCAGAAAATTTATTGCCTGATGGAATCATTTGACTATAGTGGGAGTGATTGTGACCATCAAAACTGGTATAGCCCAATCAGTATAGGAGCTGACAGGCCACCAAGTTAGTGCCATTGGGACTTCTGTAAGAAAATTTGAAGTAACAAAAAATTTGGTACTAGCGAAATCTTATTGAAAGTAATTGTTTAAGAAATTGACCAACAATTTCCTCAGTATTATGTGACTGATTAAATAGTGTTCAGTTTGGGACAGCTTATCAAAGCAACGGTATTGAGGCCCTCAAATTTGACCTAACCCAGCGAATTATCAGGAGAGGGGGAAATGATTCTAATCTGACCTGACATCGAGGGATTCAGCAGCAGACTGAGTCACTGTCAGTTCACCTGCAAACGCCTCACTGAGGCTTTACTGAATTTACATTGGTTAGTATGATATCATCTAACCCAACGGGCAATAGGAATCCCCAGGGACACCCCACATAGGGGCGGTCCCAAAGGGTCAGAAACAGGCTCAGGATAGCCAACCTGCCCGTGACCAGTCGCTGGAGTGTTCATTTGGCCAAATGGGTTCCATTGAGCACCAATCCCAATTTCTGAAATGGGGGTTTTGAACTATCAGCAACTGTACCCAATGGTGATACCTGATCATTAGGGATTGTCCTCGACGGTTTTGAGGGGAGTTTGGCGTTGGCAACCATACTGCTCAATGGCTCAATGTCATTGTTGATTTTGACCAAGAATCCATTACTTGTCCCCTTCTAAAAATTTATTTTCTTGCCCATCAGGCTTTATTCCATTGATTTCAGACATTTTAGCTTCAATTTTGAGGATTTGGCAACATCAGTTTAATACAATTCCTCCCACTCATGGGGTAGATGGTTACCAATGATTTTGGAACAGCTTTTCTTGATTTGGCGAACTAATTTTGGCAGAGGCAAGCGCAAAAACTGAGGGAGGAATCTTCAGAGGGAGCTCTATTACCCAGCGCTTGTCTACCACATGGTTGAGGTCACCTTGGGTGATGATGTGTACAGCTGCCCTCTTTGGACCCTTTTTATTTGGAATATGGGAAAATCGCCTAGTCAATGCAATTAGGACGTTCCCCTGGACTTACCATTATCTGTAGTTGAATAGATAAGACTGCTATGGTCCAACGCTAGACCTGTGATAATCTATGAAATACTAACTATGTTAGCTATAGGGTCTTTTCTCTTTCATGATTGAACTTAATCCGCTCTCATAATCAGATGTTTCTGGGTTTCTCCTCATCACGCTGAGCCTGCGAGATTAATGTCTAAGGTCTGCTTCTCTTCTAAGAATCCTCAATCCTTACTCTTTATACCACAAAGAGTCCACAATTATTGTATCCCACAACAATAATTAACTGAAGATGAATAGAACCTATATACCAAATGGAAGACTCTTTTTATTAATATAAATTGTTAGTGAATTTATAGAAATTTGGCACCCAACTCCTTGGTTGGCGCCTCAGCTATGAAACTGCAACCGTTGCTGTTGAACTTCCCTATGATGTCTTTACCAGCAATAGTCTTCTCCATTGGGTTAGGATTACTCTGTTAGACACCTCAAGACCTAAAATGGAAAGAGCTAGAAAACGTGTCCCTAACATTTTCCACTTGATACAGCAAACCAACCATATTTGGTAAGCGACCTGCTTAGGTAATGGATCATTTTACCCATTATGGTAGTTCACAAACAAACTAATTGATTTGTTAGTTGCAGGCAACATCACTCGCCTCATAACTGCTAATTAAATTCACAATTAGCTGATGATGAACCCAGACCAATCTTAATTAGTGCACCTGATAGTTAATCAATGATCAACTATCAGATGCCCCAATTTCATTAGCAACTCTGACCAACAAGATCTTAAGCATTCACCTGGATTGACCCATGATGTATATGAACCTGGAAACTTACCCAAAATGCCCAAACACTTTAACCCAAAATTGGGGTCAACCAATATTCAATTCACTCACCAGTGGGACATATCCCCTAGAAATCTATTAAGTAAACTAGGAAGTTGAAAAGGTGGGAAAAATACCAACAGCTGGTGAATTTGTCTAACTCTTCCATGGACAATCCACGTGACCATTAGGTGATTTGGCTTTTATCAGGACTTCCACAGTGTCAATAAATTGGCATAACTAGATAATAACCATATAGATTGGCAGAACATATTTTATTAGTTGAAGTGAGTCTCAATATTTAAAAATTAAATTATGTCAACTTGTAGATAGTTGCTAGAGGCAATAATATTTTGGCAAATAGATTGAATTCCTCTGGAACATCAAGTATGGGCTGAAACCCCTAAAATTGTAATGCATAGGTAATTAACTAAACTGAAGGTGAAAATGACTGAGAATACTGAGGATTAAAAGATGAGAAGGAGACTCAAAAATGGAGAGGCTTATTTGGTAGTAATTGGGAAGTGTGGGATCAGAGAAAAAAGATAGAGGAGAAGGTTAAGTAGAGATTATCCGCTATTTCTATATATAAAACAAAATGTATACATTAGGGCAAAAGCTTCTGATTTTTACATTATTAATAAATATCAAGAATCACCTATCTTCATAATATCCATCCATTGCTCAGTGGTTTTAAACTTTGCAACCAACTTAGCGGATTAAAGAAATACTGCCAAAAGTTAACACATGGGTTTATGAGGTTGCCGCTCCCCAAAATCAGCCCACCTTGTGCAAAAAAAATTCCAGTGAAGACTCCACCACCTTTACGGTCAATAAATGTTGGTTCTACTCCTCTCAGCCTTAGACCACCAATTCCTCCTAGGACCCCCACAAAGTGTAAAGGAAGTTATTTGTTTTATATTGTAAATAACGGGTGGGTTTGTGATAATATGTGATCAAAAAATTGGAATGTACTAGCTATGTCACTGACCACATGACTGATAACCTGGCGGAAATTCACTCCCAAAACTATGCACCATTACTGTAGATCTTGATGTATTCCTGGACTACAGTTCCAATAATGCTGCATGCAAGCATCAGCATCTGACTCCATGATAGTGATGAGAATGAGGCCAACGCCTAGGCCATCTTACTCATTAAGCTCATCTTTCTCATTTTAGTTTTAAATAATTTAAAACTTTTAAAATGACTCTGACGTGAGCAAATATTTTTATTGACTTTAATAACATTTTCTTAAAAACAAAAACAATTAATCAGTTTTATTTTCCTTTTTTATAGCATTGCAAAGCTCACTTGACTAGGTTCCTTTACCCCTTGCTTTTGTTTGATGATTAGATTATTATATATGAAAGCTCCATATCACATTGAATAATGATTTGGAGAATTTGGGATGCTGGTCATGCATTATGCTGAATTAGCCTTTGTCCCCAAATTTCCAAATTCTTATCTATAACCCCATTCTCATCACTTTCCTCCTTCAGCACAGAATTTTCCAAGTTGAGAAATTTATATGGATGGATGATGAGCTTAAATAACCACCAGCAGATCATTGCCTAACCGTCATGATTAGGCCTATATTAGTATTTATCAAGTATTCAAGTTGATGAGAGAAATCAACCGCAACGTATAAGAGGAATTCTTCCAATGATATAATGATTAGGCAGTTAGTAAATGTCGATGCATGCCAAATAATTGGTAAATCTCCTCAAACTATGTGATTGTGAATTTAACGAAGATAGACTCTTCTGGACCAATGAGAATATGGCGGAATGAACAGTATAAGCAAAAGGGTAGGTATTGACTGAAGTTGCTAACATATAAGAGAGATGAGAAGGTTGGAAAGAGGGAGGTTTTTAGTGAAGAAAGGAGAAGAGAGTTCACAGTAGAAGCTGCGAATAAATATAGAAAATAAATGGTTGTAGCAGAAGCAATTGCTTCAGGTTTTTATTATATATTTAAAGTTATCTTAGGACCAACGATCTTCATATAGTCCATCTGTTGCTCAGTGGGATTAACCATGTGCATCTTCTTTGGAATATCTCTGATATATTGCCAAAGTTATAACAGTGGTGCTCACTACAGGGGGCGCATTGACCAACACTTTAAAAATAATATTATTCCTATGCCAAGCAATGGCGCAATGGACACAAAGTGAAGTGATCCTACCACAGTTTTTTGGGCTATCTCAATATGTGGAACTAAATCTCGTGCTGTATACACTTCTTCATACACAGAAGATGCTTTTTCAGTAAAAGGGCATAACGGAGCAGCTGGACATGCCCTTCAACCAGATGCACCTGATTAACAGTTGATTCAGTCATCTTTCTGATTTCTTGAGTGGCATACAGAGCGGCTGCACTGCAGTGAGTGTTTACTGGATTGTGTTGTTATGTAGGAGTTCTGCATCAATAAGCTGCCTCCATTTTACAGTGAGGGGAATATTCATAGCTTATTTAAATGATTTGAGTTTGTGGCAGAAGGTGCCTCAGATTGGCGTAAAGCTAAATTGTTAATATACATCTTGGATGTTGGGAGTGCAGACCAAGTTATCTGCTATCTTTCAAGTAGCTCAGTCAAATACCAGGAAGTGAGGGATGCTGTGCTGCAGTTGTTTGGAGGTTCTGCAAAGATTCCACAGTGGAAGGCTGTGATTTTGACTATTGTGTTCTGCCATGATAAACCTCACGGCATTTGCTGACCACTTTATAATAGAAGCCCACGTGTTAGTTGGGGCAGGAACTTTATCTGATTCTGAGGTG
This sequence comes from Massospora cicadina, assembly GCA_022478985.1. NCBI lineage: Eukaryota > Fungi > Entomophthoromycota > Entomophthoromycetes > Entomophthorales > Entomophthoraceae > Massospora > Massospora cicadina. The sequence goes on along the minus strand of JAKSZP010006243.1, from coordinate 111 downwards.
TGCATTGCAATGACCTCTGCGGTGAAGCCATACCACGAGCTGTATAACGTCATGTCAACAATTTGAGGACGATGTACCCCTTCAAAATTGTTAAATTTCTGCACCTCCTAT
>JAKSZP010006242.1:0-16753 GCA_022478985.1 Massospora cicadina | reverse complement strand
TTAAATGAGTTTATGTCTATCAAAGTAGTGTTGTCAATACCATACCATCCTGAGACTAATGGTATGGTAGAGCAAGTGAATGGCACTTTAGTCATCATATTATGCAAAACACAGCATTGGCGCCTTCGCAATGTGCAACTTCAATTGGTGCTACCATGTTTGCATACAATATTGGACACCATAGCAGCACAGGCCAATCACTGTTTCAACTTCTGTATAATAGACAGCCCACTCTGCCTCCATTATTATATTTAGTACTCAGTTCGACTGAAGCAATTGACCCAAATAATTATGTTGAGCAACTATTTAAGACCCTAATCAAGTTGCAATCTAAAGCCTATCAAAATGTAATTAATCAAAAAACTAGTCAGAAGAGATATGACAATGCAAAATGAGCCACAATGACTAAGTTCAAGGAAGGAGACTTAGTAGTATATTGCAACACTCATAGCGCAGGCTGCGCACACAAGCTGGCCTCAGTTTGGAAAGGTCCATTTATTTTATTGAAGAAATCATCTGAAGACGTATATACCATTAAGGATCAAGGTCGCTGGGTTGTGAATTGAGTACATGCTAAGCTTCTTTGTCTTTATCATTAAGAATAATAATAATACAAAAAGTAAAATTAGAAAAAGGAAAAGAAAAAATATATAATGTTAAAAATAAAATAAATATAATAATATAATAATAAGAATGATAAAAAGACAAAAAATAAATGAAAACTTAAATTTTAATTCAGACATTTGATGAATCACCAGCATTGGAATAAGGTAACCCTTCTTCAGTAGTTTGAGGAGAGTGTGATCAAACCAGAGAAGCCTGTAGCAGAATTGGAGAGATGCGAATCTCATACAAGTCCCAACTATCCAGACCCTATTGGAGATGTGCTAAACCCAAAAAAGCTCAACACCAGGCACGCTGGCCAGGTCAGCCTAAGAAAGGCCATTGAACTAAAGGGAAAGACCATTAAAAGGGAATTTGGAATAGGCAAGAAAGGTTCAACTTGGGGTTAATGCCACAGTAAAAGATACAGTCAGCAAGAAGGCTCTCAAGGCAGGGGTAAACTGGGGGGAGGAACACTTTCACACAAAACATATGCAAATGAGCCTCATTTAATACCCTGAACATGTCAGTTATGGTATTGGTGGGGAGCAAGGATGGAGGGAAGTGAACGCACGCTCCCAGAAGAGCCATCTGTGGGAAATACTTTTTGGGAAGCCCTTTCACCAAGCTTTTACATAGGGCTTAGTATAACACCAGGATGTGCTGATATTTTAAAATCTGAGTCTTGAGGCCCAACTTGATGTAAATATTGGTATGTACCGAAGAGGATCGACATCTAAAGCCTAGCAACCAAGTTAGCAATAATAAGACCCTGGTTGGCATAAAAAAATTTGCATGCGGCAACCTCAGGACTGGTAGCAAGTGCAGTTGACAAGTAGGCATTTATGAGCTCTGACATCAAATTGAACTTAAAACCAAATGAAGCACACTGCCCATGTGACAGATTGAGGCCATCCAGATCCCCACATCAAACTTGTAAATATTAGTTCAAATTAACGCACAAATTTGGATGTTAGATTTCTGAAGTTGGACCAATCATCTGAACCATTCATAATGGAAATCGTAGGTAAGAATTAAGGGATTTGCAAATGAGGGTTGATCTGGCATATTGAATGCCCGGTATCTCAAATCCTCCAAGTTTTCATTATGTGTGACTTGAGATTGGCATGTGCAAAAGTGTGGTTATCACTCAAAATCTTAATTTAGAATTTAACATATTAAACTTGCGAGAAATGCTTTAAAAATGAGAAAATGTAAACTGCAAATACAGTTCCATTTTTCAATTGGAAAAACACAAATAAAGTTTAAGTTGGCTTGCTCTAAAAAAGACTTTTTATTTATATAAGAAATTTTCTAAGAATAACCCAAACCATGAGCTCAGCAAGTGAGCTAGGCCAGGCTTTGACATCATTTGCGGCAATATCATGGGGACATGCCTTACTGCTCACTTGCAGCATTGCTGGGACTCTAGTCTGTGAATGCATTGGAAATTTTGGATATGGCGCATGGGTGAGAGGGTGATTCTCCGCATGACTATCAATCATGTGGTTGGTGACATGGCTGGTGCTGCACAATCATTTGTCACATATTGGCAAGAACCTGTGCATTACAGCCCGCGCATAAGGAGGAATTAAGACATTTAGAAGGGAAGAAGTGGAAAAGGGAAAACAAGAATTCAGGAAGGAGATCCATATCCAAAGCAAATTGATGTCAGATAAGGGTTTCTTAAAGCTGAACGGCTTCAGAAGCCTGAAGAGGTAAAGAATAAGTCAAAAGAGGATCCCGCATGACCCATTGGGATGTTCTATGGACAGTACTTGAAGCCAAGGGGGACTGCTCAGGTTCATTGATTGAAGTCACAGCGTAACGTGAAGCCAAACTCTCAGGTACCATGGAAGCATAGCTGGTCAATCCAGTTTGAGAAATCATGGGCAACAGCCCATGTTGACCATAGCACACCACATGTACTTGCTCAGTCTTAAAAAGCCTCGTCTGTCTGAGGTATAAAGCTATCAATATATCATTTGTATTTTGATGAGTGCAAAAAATTAACAATGTGACCCAGAAAAAAGGGTACCCACCACTTATATCCAGTCATGGTGGGGAAAGTGTTAAGTAGTTGACTGGACATAATCATTGGATATTTGATAAAAACATAATAATATTAACTTACTTAATTTATTATGAATCATATTGGATATCAGTAATTATGGATCAGTAATATCTAAGCTTATGCAAAGCTTGGTATTCGCAGCCTAGAGATTTCACTTAATATTATTTGGCTATGATGACATGGGCTCAAGGGATTTGTTGGTCAGGTTGAACTTAACAATAAGTGTCAACTTAATGACTTGGGCATGTGGTCTTTGTTAGTCTATGTTGAAATTAGTTTTAAATGTCAATCGAGCAATTGATTGAATTAATTACTAATTAGTGGTATGAATCACCTTGGTATGTGCTGCCAATTTCTTGAGAATAAGAATCAGTTTAGCTATTTGCAGATGCGCCTGAAATTCTGTATTGAGGAAATTGACAAGATTTACACCAACCCTGAGGCTGTGCAAGATGCCCTGAGTCAAAGGATTGTAGATCCTCAAACAAACATTTTATATGTTCCTCTGGCCAAGTGCCATTGAAAATGAGACGTCATGGGTAAGATATGTTGAACATCAAACCCTATAAATTATCTCCAAGTTGATACTAATAAAGTAAAATCAACTATTACCACAAGTTCATAGTTTAATCTATAGGCTTTTTTGTATTTAATACTTTATGTTGTATTAAGTTGAGGATTTACTTGGGATCAGTAAGATCAGGGTAGCGTGACATCATCCAAGCAACAACAGAAGAATACAACACTGAAGTGCTATTACCAAGGATTTATATCTTAAACTATAGTCACCGTCTGGTTTATTGTCACCATACAATAGATGTTCAAAACTTCACCATATCACAAAAGAAGCACCAGCTATCCGAAGTAGACCAAAAATTTAACACCGCCGCTCTGTCAGGGTTACCCCTTTTATAATTTGAGCTATTGTGGCTTCAAGTGATTCCACTCATTCTTCCATGTCTGTCACAAAATGCTTGGTGGCGCTCCAATGTGGTTACATCCCAAATCTCTTCCTCTGTTAAACTATGACAATCCAACAGTTCACCTATCACTCAAGGTAACTCCTGATTCAACTGTTGAACTAAAACATCCAACTGATGATGGACATTTACAACACAATAGTTCACCTGTACCAGCGCTTTCTGTACCTCCAAAAAAGAGAGATCAAGGTCAATTAGAAGTTGAGTATTGTTCTGCTGCGCTTAAAAGAACCTCATGACATCCCCAATCTCTATATTGAAGTGGGCCAGCACACGCAATAGCTGGTAGATTGACAGCTGCACGTACATGATTAAATTTTCTTTGGTTCTATGGGTACTAAGACAATAAGACTGCTCCGTGATATTGCATCAAGGTAGGACATTTACAACGAGTGGCAGGTTTTTTGGTCCCGTTGATTGTAGAATAAATTCAGAGCATGCTCCCTCACCTCATTTATGTAAAGTCAGTACCCCCACATAAGCCATTCTATAATGTTCCGCAGCTGCTGGGGGGTCACATTTGTAGAGCAACCTTGTTGATCTGCCACCAACTCAGAACAAGTTTCTAAATGCAAATCAATTATAGCATCTTCATCATCCAGCTCTGTCATTATAAAAAGTGCCAGTTCATTGTTGGATGCTTCTCTAACTTCCTCGGTGTATTGAGCATGAAATCCAATCAGGTTTTAGCATAACAAGTGAGAGCTCACCATTTTACCCTAGCGCCAATAAGCTATAGTTGACAGTGGCCTCCTGTAGTGAGTACCTCTGTTTTTTTTTGTCGTAATGGTTTGATTCCTCTGAGATGGTTTACACAGAGTATTAGCCACTGAGCAACTAAATTGGACAATATGTGGATTGCCGACTCTAAAAAACTAATATATAATATATGGAACAATCGCCCCATTTGACACTTTATAATCTAATAAGTGCAGACTTATCTGCAGACTATTAAAAACATCTCCCTCTCATTCTTTCGCTCTCTCATATCTTAGTATTCCAAGTCAAATGCATTTTCTGCTTAGTAATCTCCAATTTGTCATCTTTTTAGGAGTTTTCATCTATCTCAAGGTTTTTGCAGAATTTCCTTGATTTGTCAAAATATCAATACTTTGATTGATTCACTTTATATCCATTTAACTTTTCTGTTCAATCTCAAGGCTCACCTCAACTCTAATTTCTGATCAACCAGAATGTATGGCTTATCATCCAGTCATATCAATTTTTTGACAACGCTACAACGGCTTGTCAATTTACACAGAACACTACTAGAAAATAGATCCCAAGGTCACTGTAAAGAGATATTTTTACTTTCTTAAAAAACCTTAACACAGAGGATACACCTAAAATTTGGAACATCTCCAATTATAAAGATGAGTTAGCAAGTAAGTGTTTTCATTAAACATGTACAAAAATTCTCTATGCTGGTTAAGTGTTTAACCCCGCATTTACTCCAGTTTTACATTTGTAATCAACTAAAGTATTGCTTCCACCAATGTCAAGCGCACTGCAACCAGTGTCAGGTAATACTATTGAATGGACAATAACCCCACCAGAGCATCTGAAGAGATTAGAGAAATCTAACCTAAATAAACCAATGGCCATACCTCAATCTCAAATGCCCTGCTCATATCACCTAAGGCTCAAGCTGCAGCCCAAAGGTTATAGTGAAGATATTTCAAACCTTCATAAAACATACCAAAAAATACAGTATTGTAGTGGACGGGTTCACGCCAATATACAATGAATGAATTGGGAAGTAAGAGCCATGTTACTGACCAACTAGGTACAGGCCCAAAGAGGCCCATCCCTGAACCCGACTTCCATGTCTCATCATTGCCACATAAACTCGTACCACTGTTCCCACAACGCTGCACATCAGCAGCAGAGTCTGGGACCAGAAAAGGGCTGAGAAAAACGCCAACGCCACACCGAGCTCACTTGTTGAGATCATACTTTTGAGCTGAACAGCTTTTTAATTCCTTTAAATAAACTTTATATTTTTCTGAGTGGGCAAATATCCTTTATTTAAATTCATTTTTCTTCATAGAAGACGCAACTGCCCTTCAGGGCTGTGACGTCCTCCCCTAAATAGTGCACTGCTAATATGGTGTTATAATTTTTGCCCATATTCCCAGCCTGCTAGATTACTTGGTATCACTAGGGGAAAATTCCCTAAGGCGAAGTGAATCAGAAATTGGTTGGCCCAAGCTTTAAAGTAAATACATTTGGGGGATTTTGGGATATTTGCCTGGTCATATCCATTGGGGATTAATCAAGATGAATACTTAAGATCTCATCGGGTGGAGTTGCTGACAAAATGGGGCATCTGATAGTAATTAACTATCAGGTGTACCGATTGGTATTGGTCAGGTTTCATCACTGACTAATTGGAAATGAATAGCAAGTCGCAAGGAGAGTGATTCCACCTGCAACTACCAAATCAATCAGTTGTTGAGTGACCTGCCATAATGGGTAATAAGTCCCATTACCTAAGCAGGTCGCTAGCCAAATATGGTTGGTTCACTTGGATCAAGAGGAAAATGTTAGGGACACATTTTCTGACTCTTTCCATTTGAGGTTTTGAGGATGTCCAACGACAGAATTCTAGCCAGGATGGGGAAGTCCATTGCTGCCAAGACGAGGATGGGTGATTCATCATCAATGGCTACCGTTTCACCAAAGAGGTGTCAACTGAGGGTTAGACAACTGAATTCCCCACTATATATTCCCTAGGATTTACTTTAATAAAAAAACAGGAAAAAAACAGGATAATATAGTCAAAAACAGTATACCATTCATTTGGTATTTTTAAACTATCAACTTCCATTGTGTTGTACTGTCTCAAGGATAGCATTGCAGAGGGCAATAATTGGAAGACTCTTAGAGAAAAGAGTAAAGATCCTAACGGGGATCTAGAGAATAAGGAGCCACAATCAGGGATAGCTGCCAACTGTGTGTTGGGCCGAAGAGACTGTCACTGGGGTATCTCAGCAAATATTGGGTGGACAAGAGTATAGGGAACAAATCCCTACAAGTATGACATCACAAGTATTTAATTGGGAATACTGGCCAAGCGTTGAGCCATAGTATAATTCACACTCAGCTACAGATAATAGTCTCCATACTATTATCAATTAATAATTCATTCTATACAATGTGACAAAGTGCACAAGGAAACTGAACCTGTGCAGTAAAAAGGTTACTGGGTTGCTTCCAATAACAACCACTTAAGTAAATTTTTATAAGTTGGTGCTCACTACAGGGGTAGTTGAGTGAAGAATCTATAAAAATACCGTATAAAGATGAGCTACGCAAACTGTGGACCAAGTTAGCCACTTTAAACTAGAATGCTCTAAACTCAGCGGACCATCGGGAGTTTGCAGCCTTGGAAGAACAAGTCGCCAAGGTGGAGGAAGGAATAGAGAATGTAGCAAGCTTCAGGAACGAGTTACTCGGTAAAGTAAACTCATTGAAGAAGAAAGAGGGAGGCCTCATTTGAGAGGTCTTATACCTGAAAATGGAGCGAGAAGCGGATTGCATTTGTTTAAGAAATTTTGGTGCAGATATAGAAAGATTAATCAAACAAGTGGAGGAACTTAAAGCTCAAAAATGTGCTTGTGAGCCCAATATGGCAAGAAATGCTAAAGAAAGAAGTCCTCGCATGAAACTTGGGAAGTCAAATACCCCAAGGAACATGCTGCCTGCTTTTGCTGCCATTTTGGAGATGACGCCCAAAGTCACTCCTCAAGTTAGCCAAGTAGCTGAACTGAGAGAATCAGCAGAAATAACTTGGAGGAATTTAGGGCAACGCCAAAATTGCCAACGTTCCATTGGGATAATGCCCCAGCATAATTCTGACTGTTCAACATGACCATGAATGGTTACGGAGATTGTCAAAAGGCATTACTGGTCATGAATTGCATAGACACTGACTGTCAAAACTTATTGTTACCTCACCTGGAGGGGGACAGCTGTCATATGCTGAGGCAACGGCGGCCATTATGAAAGATTTTGGGAGTCTGGCATGCATGTCAAAATGCAAGCAGGAATTTATGGGAATCCAGTTCCATAAAGATAAGTCTCTAGCTAGCTTCACGGATTGGTTTTACCAGGAGTCGCAGATCTTGGCTGGAGCAAAAGTATTGGACAATTTTGATGCTAGAATCGCCTTACAAGTGGCCCTTCAGCCCTATCTTGATTTGCATCAAATGATGTTTTCTGTGTTCACAACAGAAATAACTATCTCACAAATGGTAGATAACTTGAAGATTTTGGAAACAACATTTGATGCCCCAAATAGAAGCTTCAAATCCAATCTAGTACAAAATCTGAACCCCAGAAGGGCTCAAAGGAGCTAAAGAGGTGACCAATCAAACCATGCTAGGAAATAAGCCCAAAGGATTCAGATGGTTAAACAAGAAGGAAAAGGTCTGCTACCAATGTGGAGGGAAAGGACATTTTGCTGTGCACTGTAAAAAGCTGAAGGATCAGATTAACATGGCCCAGGTCAAGGAGTCAGCAGCCACCAAGGATTTGGGAAAAGGGCCCGCGGCCTAGATAGGGAATAGTCTAGAGCTGTGGAGAAACCTGTTCCTCTCAACATTATGAATGAAGAAATTGATATCAGCGATCTATTTGTAGACGATGAGCAGGATCAGCTGTGTCAAGTGGTCAATATGGATGTAAATGCTGTTATCAGAGCCAGGGCGAAGAGAATCGACCCTGAGATAATCAAGGAAGTTTCCAGTTGTACACCCAACAACTGGCAGACAAGTTTCAAACTGCCGAGAATCCTGAAGAATTATCTGATGTCCATTTAGATGAGGCTAATCTATCTATCCCCTCAGTTCAATAAAGGAAACATTTCATGATTTATCAGCACAAATTATTCACACCCTATATTTGGCTAATAATGCCGCCATTCACTCAGTAAACACTATATTACAATACTCTGAGTGTACTTATATAGACATACAAGTGAACTGAGCGAGGGTGAGGGCAATTGTCAACAGCGGAGTGCCCATCAATATTGTCTCAACCAAGCTGGTAAAGAGGATGAAGATCTTGCTGGACTTGGAGCATAAGAAAGAGTATGGGACAGCTGGGCTGAACACCACCATCTCCTGTGGAGCGTATAGTGCACTGCCACTAAAATTCAGGTCATCGGTGGTATCTGCGCCAGCAATAGTTTTGGCGAACCAAAACTATGACATTCTGATCAGAACGGAATTTCTATGAAACTATAGAGTTAAGTGTAACTTTGAGGATAATACGTTGACCATATTGGGTCAGATGTTATCATTGGTATATCAGAAGGATGGTGAAGCTATGCTGAATCGGAGAAACAACTTCATCAATCTAATATACAATGATGGCATTGTCCCGATTCAATGCCAATTAGTTGGTAGAAAGTGACGCAAAATGCTGGCAGAAATCCTAGAGAACCAGGGAATTCAACTAAGTATCAAGAATGAGAGGACCATACTGACTGGATTGCAGATGATAGTTGACACAGGGTTGACATTGGAGAAATCTGAGCTGTTGTATGGGGAGGTCAGAATCCCCTGGAATAAGTCCATAGTGGAGCCATGGGTGGCTCCTGGGATAATAATGCTGGGCCATGGAGAAATTTGAGTTCTTTTGGAGAATTTGAGTGAAAAACTGGTGAAGATCAAGAGGAATCAGATCATCACATTTGTTCATCTGATCCTGATAGTCAAATTGAGAAGATTCCACAATTTTGGGTCTCTTGACAAAATGGGATTACCAGCTGGGGTAACTGAAAGTATCAACCTATTGGTTGATTGAGAACAGCTCACTGATCTGTCAGAAGGCCAGCAAGAGGAGGTGCTCAAACTATTCAAAAAGTATAGGGAAGTGTTCACTCAGGATGACCAAAATTTGGGATGCTCACAAGACTAATCCACAAGGTCAACACCGGGGAAAATTTACCAATAAGGATGAGACTGATTAAATGGTCAAAAGCTGCTGAAGCGGTAGTGGAGGATAAAATCAGCAAACTAGTGAAGCATGGGCTTCTAGTGCTGTAATCAAGTCCCTGGGAGAGTCCAATTCTGATTGTGAAGAAGAAGGTTGGATACATCGATGAATCCCCCCCTTGGGTTGGGACCATCTAGTACTAAAAAAAGAAGAAGGTTGGATCCAACCAGGTGGTGATTGACTACTGAAGGCTGAATAAAATTAAGAAGAAGGATTTGTATCCCCTACTGAGGATTGACAATGCCCTAGATTATTTAGGAGAAGTGAAGTATTTCTCTGCAATGGATCTGATCTTGGTATATTGGCAGATCGACTTGCCAAAGGAAGACCAGAAAACATAAGTGATTATTACCACACAGGGGCTATACCAACTGACGAGGATGCCCCAGGGTCTATGCAATGAGCCTGCAACGTTTCAGAGGGCCATGGATGAGATATTGAGTGACTTAAAGTTGTCATGTGTCCTGGTATATCTGGATTTAAACGTGTTCAGTAACACATTTACTGATCACCTACACCACTTGGAAGAAGTATTCAAGTGACTGTCCGCAGCTAACCTGAAGATCAAGCCAAGGGAAGAGCCACTTCTTTAAGAAAGAGTTGGAATACCTGGGATTTGTAATCAACTCCAGTGAATTGCAGCTGCAAACACAGAAGCTAGCAGCTATAGAACGTATGGCTATACCAAAGAGTGTCCAAGACATCCAAGTGTTCCTTGGGATGGTCAGATACTTTAGAAGATTTATTTGGGACTTCACCTGAATAGCTGAGCCATTATTCCATTTATTAAAGGATCTGAAAAAAGGATTCCTATGAAATGAAGAGGCCCAGGACTCCTTCGATGAGTTACATCAGTATTTAATAAATTCACTGATTCTGAAATATCTGAATTTTGATCGGGAGTTTATTATTCAAACTGATGCTTCATTGATGGCAATTGGCACCGTACTGAGCCAAGTAGATGAACTTGGGGGCGAGCATATGGTGGCATATGTGAGACGGACACTCTCATCTGCTGAGAGAAACTACACCATGACTAAGTGTGAATGCCTTGCAGTCATTTATGCATGCAAGCAGTTTTGGGTGTAAATCCATGGAATGCACTTTAAGGTGGTAATGGACCACTCTTCGATGCATTGTCTGCACAATTTAAGAGATCTGGAAGGACGACTGGCCCAATGGGCACTTAAGCTCCAGGCTTATGATTATGAGATTGTCCATCGAGCAGGGGATTCTCACCAGAACGCGGATGGCTTATTGCAGTTGCCAAATTTCCAGATGGTATACCCGCAGACAGATGAGCTATTCCAGAGAATGGTTGAAGGAAAAACCGGGGATGAGCCCTGAGAAATCCAAGGTGCGCTTTGGAAAGCAATTGAAAACACCAAGACTATGGATAGACTAGTATTCAAGATGATAAATGGGAAGCGGTTATTGTTCCCAAAACTGTTGGAAAGAGAGCGTAAGTACAAGCAGCTCACAAGGTTGTCAGGCATGGATGCCTGAGGAAAACAACTGACCATATTTGCCAGTACTATTACTGGGAATTGATCAACTATGATGTCGCAGATTATCTAGCTTGTTGTGTGGAGTGCCAGCTGCACAAACCACATAAGAATACAACTGGATACTGACTGGTCCATCCTGGATTTTCCTGGCACACGGTGTCCATTGAGGTGATGGGACCGCTGACAATGAGCACGGGGGGAGTCAAGTACATTATAGTTGCTATTGAATATCTGACAAGATGGGTTGAGATGAAGGCCCTAATGAGAGTAGACGCTACCAGTACTTCAAGATTCATCCTGGATCAAGTGGTATACCAGCATGGATTTTCACAAGTCCTGCTTAGCAACAATGGGACCAACTTCACATCTCATGTGATCCTGAGATTAAATGAGATAATGAGGATCTGAGGAGTCATGTCAGTACCTTACCAGCTGGAGACAAATGAACTGGTAGAATGGGTCAATGGAACACTGGCCATAACACTGAGGAAGCTAGTCGCAGGAAGAACTTCCGCAAGGAGAATGTACCTGAGTTCAGTGACATTTGCCTACAATATTAGTCATCATACAGCAATGGAAAAGACGCCATTTAAATTGTTATATGAAAGAAAGTCCATGTTGCTGCTGATTTTATATTTGGTGGTGGAACCTACATTGGGGATGAGTACCAAGCAATACCTGAACCAACTGATGAGTATCCTGTTTGATATGCAATTGCAAGCATTTAATACAACCTTAAAGAGAAGGATACAAGTGAAATTGACGGAAAACAAGGACTGACTGGCCTTAGCTGAATATCAAATAGGGAAAAGAGTTGCCTATTGCGATACACATGGTTTCAGTTGAAGAAACAATTTAGATGTGTTGTGGTTGGATCCATTCAAAGTGATTGCCAAGACATCTACTGAAGCTTACTCCATCAAGAATCTCTTGGATGGAAGAGGTGTGAATCTAGTCCACTCTAAGCATCTAAAGTGATGGATCAATAAGAAAATAAAAGAGTTCCCTAAGGACTGATGAACCATTAAGTTGGTCATGTCCTAATAATTAGGTCAAGTCCAAAAAAAGACCTCTGAACCAATATAGATGGCTAAGTCCAAAAGAAGGACCTCTGACCCATAGAAAACTTGCAGGTTTAAGTACTCAGGACCCAGTTTGGGGAAAAAATAAAAAAAGATGGACTGCTGAACTGAAACAAGGTCAAGTCCCATAGGAAAAAAGAAGAATAAAGATAAAAAATTGATAAAAATATTGGGGAAAAAAGATTATAAACCGCACAGAGAAAAAGCCAATATAATTTTATACTTTTTTATTTTTAATAATTGTCCTCAGTATGGGGATCATTCTGCCTATGTCGCCTCTTGGGGGAGAGAGGATGGATCGTTGTAGGAATGAACAGCCTGTTGAAATTGATATGAGATCAAATGCTAGCGAGGGCAAGACCTACACCAAACCACGTTCTTTGAGCAGATTCTGAGCCCTGCAAAAAAGCAACTAGGGGAAGGGAAATTGAGATTTCAGATGAAGCTAATCACAAAACCCCAGAGTGGGGAGGATAGCAACAGTATAAGAAGAGGCAATTGGTGAATAACCCTAAGTAATCCCGATATGGTACTGGAGCTGGAAGATCAGTCCTGAGCGCCTGATGATGGGCTTCATCAAGGACACTGGACATATGGGCTGGCAATGAAGAAGGGATGCTTGACGGGGGTTGCTGAATCATGCCCCCTATCAACGCCATCAGCAGAAGATACCGATGGGAAGCACCAGAGAAGAGATAGTTGTGCAAGGAGCAAATGGCATCCTGCAAGTGATGACTATGTGATTCTCGGAAGCTAAAGCTGAACAAATGGTGGAACCCAGGTGAGGCTGGAAGCTTCATGGACCAGCTTTGAAGAACTTGGCCAGCAAAGCGAAGAGCATAAGTGGTGGTATCCTGATCCAGGATGTTATCAAGATCAGAGGGATTCAGCACTAGAGTCAAAGCATTGGTGACTTGGGCCTGGAGTTCAGCGTAGGGGAACTCAAAGTGAATGCTGTTACCAATGGTGAGCTTGGAGACCGGAACAGTGGGTCTATAATATTGACCAAGTAGGAAGAGAAAATCAGGAAGCAGGTCTGACCCAGCAAGAAATGAATAATCAAGAGCAACTGGCATAATCTCCAGAGCATCTATGACGATGGTCAAAGCATCAGCAAAAGGAGCTAAATCCAGGAGAGTTTCAAAATCCAACTCTGGAATTGACAGCGGAGGAAGAATCAGCCAAGAGTTGTTTGAAATGATAGCCTGCCTGGTTTTGGAGGGATTATTTACCATTTCCAATAACTTGACAGAAGGAATAGCTGCTGGCATCATACTAGGTGTATAAGTCCTGGAAGGACCATAGAAGAGGTCTGCCAAGCATCCTGACTCATCTGCTGGAAGAGATGAAGTCTTGATCAGAAAAACTGTTCAGAAGCTGCTGGTATCGCAACTCAGAATTCAACATAATTCCTGAATGAGAGGGGGATGTTGGAAATATATGGAAGTTGACATTATATACTCTACAATCCATTAGGCTCCAATTTTGGAGAAATTAATCTCAAAATTAATGGGATAAGCTCTCCAAGAGAAGAATTAGGAAAGACTTAAGCCAAGAGGTTATGAGATAAATAACAAGGGCAAATAAGAAATAAGTATTCTTAATTGGGCTGCAAAATGAACATTGACGGCAAGAGTCTCCTGTCTAGGATGAGGAGAAAATCAGGAAATCAAGGACGCCGGACCAAGAATCCTGAATATGACAGCAGGTCATATACCCTGATGGGGGAAACCCATATCCTGGGACTAATATCATCATGAGTAAATCGATCAGCCCAGCACAACAGTAGGTTGTGGGGACCACGCTCTGAGAAGGCGGTAGTGAGGAGGAAGAGGAAGAACGCCATATGCTGAAGGTCATCCTGAGCAGAGTTGAGTATTGACAAGTGTACTCCTCTTGAACCAATGAAGTATTTGACCAAGTGTCCAAAGTGGTGTTCTCATGCCCCAGTCCTTTTCTCACTGGAAATCTAGGCAAGAGGGGGGATGTGTTGAGATTTTTGCCCATATTCCCAGCCTTCTAGATTACCTGGTATCACTAGGGGAAAATTCCCTAAGGCGAAGTGAATTGAAAATCAGTTGACCCAAATTTTGGAGGAACTACGTTTGGGGGATTTTAGGATATTTATCTGGTCATATCCATTGGGGATTGATCCGGACGAATACTTAGGATCACATTAGGTGGAGTTGCTGACGAAATAGTAGCATCTGATAGTGATTAACTATCAGGTGTACCAATTTGGATTGTTTGGGTTTCATCACAGACTGATTGGGAATAAATAGCAAGTTGCAAGGCGAGTGATGCCACCTGCAACTAGCAAATTGCTCAGTTGGTGAGTGATCTATCATGATGAGTAATAAGTCCTATTATCTAAGCAGGTTGCTAGCCAATATGGTTGGTTTGCTTGGATCGAGAGGAAAATGGTAGGACACATTTTCTGACTCTTTCCATTTGAGGTTTTGAGGATGTCCAACGACAGAATTCTAGCCAGGATGGGGATGATCATCACTGCCAAGATGAGGATGGGTGATTCAACAGCTACAGCTGCCGTTTTATCAAAGAGGTGTTAACCAAGGGTTAGACAGCCAAATTCTACACTATATATATTCTCTAGGATTTACTATAATAAAAAAACAGGAAAAAAACAGGATAATTTAGTGTAAAAACAGTAATATTATTCATTCAGTATATAGTTAAACTATCATCAGCTTCCATTATGTTGTTCTGTCTTAAGGATATTATTGCAGAGGGCAATAATTGGAAGACTCTTAGAGAAAAGAGTAAAAATCCGAGCGGGGATCTAGAGAAGAAGGAGCCACAATCAGGGATAGCTGCTGACTGTGTGTTGGGCCAAAGAGACTGTCACTGGGGTATCTCAGCGAAGATCGGGTGGACAAGAGCAAGGGAATGAATCCCTAAAACTATGACATCATGAGTATTTAATTGGGAATACTGGCCGAGCGTTGGGCCAAAGTATAATTCATACTCAACTATGGATATAGTCTCCATACTATTATCAATTAATAATTCAGTTATACAATGCAACAAAGTGCACGAGGAAACTGAACCTGTGCTTTAAAAAGGTTACTGGGTTGCTTGCCAATAACAACCACTTAAGTAAATTTTTACATATGGAATAAGCCTTTCTTTAAGTTAAGCTCTTCTGAGCCCCAACCACACATTGTTAGCAAAGATTCCCCATCCCACCGGATCACCATCCATGCCGCGCATAAGCCCATTGTCATTCTGCAGATATGATTCAGTTTCAGGATGGCAAATTTTCCCAGCTCTGAACTTACCGAGTTTGATGCCTGGTGAATTGGGGCCACATTCAGATTGAACGCCACTTGTCCAAAACAATGTACAAGATTAGGTGCCTCCTGATCCGTTACATCACCCCCTTGTGAAGACTAGAACTCCCAGACCTTCTCTGAGCATTGTGCACAGTCCTCCTTTTTTTAGTACTAGATGGTCGCAACCCGTGTGCACAGTCCTCCTTCATCTGTCATGTTGCCTCCTCCACTGGATAGCCCTTCCACTTCACCAGCAGTTGCTGCCAGCCTCTCACCTACTTGGCATCCAGTATCCGTTCCACCTCATATTCTGGCACCTCACCCTCCCTAGGATTCAGCGGTCCTGGACGCTCTGGCCCTTCTCCCCTGAATGCCTGTAGCTGGAAAGCATGAATCAATGGATGGTCTCTGGAATCTACTGGCAAACTCAACTCAAAGGTGACCCAATTAATGGCTTGAACAATCCGGTACAGGCCCAAAAACTTTGGACCCAGCTTTTAACTTTTGACTGGGATGGCATAGTTCTTGGCTGCCACCAATACCCAGCCCCAGGCTCAAACGTTGGATCTGGAACCCTTTGACAATCTGCCTGTTGCTTCTGCTGAGATACCGCCTGCTTCAAGTTCCCTTGTAACTTCTTGATATCCAACATGGTATGCAGCATCTCAATCGCCCCCTGACATACACCGCCCACAAATCCCCTGTTAGATCTGGGGTTGATTCCATGATTTGCGAAAAATGGTGACATTCCTGTTAAGGACTGAGAGTGATTGTTTTTTTAGCAAACTGGGCCATCCAAACCCACAAAACCCAGTCATCCTGTTGATTGAATATGTAACACCAAAGATACTGTTATTTATCTAATTCCCCCTCTCTGTTTGTCCATTGGATTGCGGATGGTACGCCAAGGACCAACCAGGCCTGATTTCAAAAAACTTTCAGTAGACTCAACCAAAATTTTGAAACAAATTGTAGCCCCCAATTTGAAATGATCTCCTCAGGTAATCCATGTTGGGAGAACACATCATCAATGAAAATCCCCACCGCATTCTTTGCCAAAAAACTCCCAGTACTTGGGAAGAACTCAGCATATTTGTTAAGTCTATCTATGCTCATCATAACTGCATCCTTCCCCTGCACCTTTGGGAGTCTCGATATGAAAGTGACACTAATCAAACTCCAATGGGCTTGTGTTATTGGCAGAGGATTC
>JAKSZP010006241.1:0-16834 GCA_022478985.1 Massospora cicadina | reverse complement strand
AGGTATCATCCCCAGGTTGGCCCACCTAAAATAAAATAAATACAAATCAGATGATTGATTGCAATCTACAAAGGATGCAATCCAATGTCAGTTATGATTATAAGAAAATTGGGGAATGTTGCCAACAATGTAGTATTGTGTAAGTTGACTTACTAAAAGGTAAATACTTATTTTGTATCAATTAGTTGCAATAGCTAATTCAATAAATTATTAGATTGTTGTTTTATCACAGCATTTCTATGAATATCAGATGGGGCTAGCTAAGTAAAGAAACACACTTTGTAGTAACTTAGTCTGAAAATTGAATCAATACTTATTGTTAATGGCCAAGTGTGCAAGATGATCATGATAGCCATGATTAATATTTTTATTGTCTTCTAATAGTCTTTTTGCTTATTATCTTTGTTCAACAATGATAGACACCTTTGATTTGAGAAACCTAGATTTGGAGATTTTTGTTGAGTTTACTTATAGTTGAAATCATTAAGAAAGTTGGTCACTACTGTAAGTGTCAATTAACCTTAGTGAGATGAAAATCATGTTCTTTGAGAATTATCAAAGTGAGGTGGAAGGAACTCATACTATTAACTTGCTTAAGCTAATTGTCTTTATGCACTATTAGACATTATTCCTCTGTTACTCTATCAGCTACCTGACCTTGTGCATCTTAAAACTGCAAGAGTCTTACAACAGTCATGGGAACGTACAATCATACTTAAAGCGGCCAAATTGACCTTGAATGGAGATAATGACCTTTTTAAAGCCACATACATTATTAATTGTTTTAAATGAACAAAGTTGAAATTTTTCTGATTATGTCCTATATCTGACGAACATTAGACATTTGCTGTTGTAGAAATGTGGTTCAAAAGAATTTGAAAGTCTAAATGCATGGCTACTTAAAAGCTGGTTTAGTAACCATTCAGTTTAAGAATAAAAATTTATTACTAAACCATTAATGCTTCTACAATGCCAGGTACTAATCAGTGATAAACCAATGGTAGACTTTGACTTAAAAATTGTTCTTAATAATGCCAAAAAAGGACTACCCCAGGTTAAATTACACTTTACTGCCAGTGTTTAGAAAGTATTAAAATACACAATCTATGATCAAATAACTGAAGAGGTGTGGTGTCTATTTTTACCACCCAATGTGAAAGTCTGAACCAGCTGACCCTTGCGGATTAGTGAAAGCAATAAAAGGATGACCGTGACCTTTTTAATTTAAAGGCAATTTTTGGAAATTGCCACTATATATTTGAGACATATTGTTGGATATGTGAACCTAAGGGGCATTATTCAGCTTCCTGTCCTAAACAACCACATGGGTAAGCCTTGACTTTCAACTAATTTAAAAGCCAGAGAAACAACCCTCAGCAATAGAAGGGGATCTACTGCCAGTCATCATCCAGCCTTACCCCAGAATGATGATAAAAAGGTGAGACATTACCATATCAAAAACTGATAAAGACACTTCTAGAGTGTTAGTCATTATCAGAGATCACTGAGCAGCTATGATATGAGAAGGACAAAAGGTTGTCTCTAATTCTTATGCCACACAAAACTACTGAATAAAATAATATTAGATAGTGGTGATGGCTAAGTCTGAATTTCTCTAAAAGGAGTTAAAGTAGAAATTCCAATTGATACCCTGAATACTCACCTCCCTAATGTAGAAGAACAGATTAAAAATATTATTAATCAAATAGACACACCTTCCATTCTTGCAATAAAATAAGCTTTATAAAATCTTTTTTAACTATACTTATTTCTATATAAACTTAAAAAAAGGTCAGATTTGAGCTATTGTTGACAGTGGCACTACCATGGATGTAATAAGCAGTCACTTAACAAAACTATTGAGGTTAGCTCATTGTGGCTCACCATCAACAATATGGAAAAGCTAGGCCAACAAGCACTATGTGTGTAAGGGTACTATTGTATCACCATTCAAGTTTTTCTTATCATAGGTTAGTGCGCCTGCTAGGGTGCTACCCAACAGAAAAGATCACTTTCTTGTTGTAGTTATTTCCATGATGTTTTATGGTTCCATTTTAAGCTATTATGTGAACACATTTACTAATAAAGATAGAATACACCGCATAATACACTAATAAATTGACCTCTTTCACTAGTAATTTAACTTTATCAGTTTGGTTTATGGTGATTGAATATTTAATATCCATTATAGAAGAATGAGCCACACAAATCCCATAACAGCCACCATCCAAATATTAAGAGTACACCTTAAGGTCTCTACTGGTTGCATGCTATGTCCTAGAGGACAACGCGTGGTGTCCATTGGCTGAGCTCAGAGCTACCTGAAGGACTATTAGAAAGTTTATTCCCTTTTGCAACAATAGGGATTGAACCTTATGCTGCTCCTGGAATAATTTGAAAAGTCACTAGAAGTATTGTTTATTACTTTCCATTTTTTCTACCTCTTTATCTTCATAAAAGAGAATTAAAAGTTATATTAGTAACTTTTAAACCAATGGAAGAGATTCAAACATTAAATTTGTCTGAAATATGTCAGAATTTTTATCAAAGAGTGCCTGTAACTTTCTCATTCCCATAAAGATGGTGCAGAATGCACAGCCACACCACCAGGGAACTAACCATTAGCAAGATTGTAAACAGAGCACCTTAGGGGGCCAGAGCAAAAGGGACCTAGGGCCAGGGTTTACAACGAGGTATATAGTACTAAATAGCTAATAACCAAAAAAACAAGGTTGGACCTCATAGGGGAGTCCATAACCAAGTGGAGATCTGCGCTGGAGTGCTTGGGTGCCTCGATCTGGAGGGACCAGGGTGTCCCAGCAGTGCACCAGATATGGTATATATTTTTTTAGAATAAAATAACTAACGTTGTTGGAGACCTCCTTAAGGATGTCCATGCACAGGTTCTCCCAAGGAACCAAGTTCAAAAAACGTAAGCAAGAAATTTACTATTAAGAAGATAACTAATGAGAAAAGTTGGTTTCATGAAACATACTTAAACAATAAGGGTGTGAGTCATGATTAGTGGATGTTGGACATTCACCTTCTCAACTTAGGAGAAAGAATGTTGGAGGTACGAGTGCTCCCAAATCTGCTACCATGATTGGCCCATCTCCTGCCCAATCTTCAAATAATATTGTGGTTGTCAACGATATGAATACCAGTGGCGAAAAGACCTTGGCAGATTCTTGGTGGAATTCTAACTATCAGAAAAGTATGGATTATAACCAAAATTGGCGTAATAAGGTAAGAACTGATAATAGGAATTCTTTGACTTCTCAGCTGAATTTGAGGTGTTTGTTACAACACAAATCTGACCACCTCCAAGGTGAGAAGATTTTACTTGATTATGATAGGGTAAAAATTAACAAATCATTACCACACAAATCTGACCACCTCTGAGGTGCAAAGGTTTTACTCGACAATGATAGGGTGCAAATTAACCAATCATTACCACATGAGTCTGACCACCGCCAAGGTGAGAAGATCTTGCTCGCTGGTGATTGGATACAATTCATCAAATTGTTACCATATGGGTCGGTTTTGCCTCAAAAATTTTATCATGATCTGATAGGCTGAAAACCTATATTCCCTAATTTGGATGACTCAGCTTTATATACTTTAGCCTCAAAAACCCATGGTCTTGAAATTCAAACTAGTTTAAATAGGAAATACTAGTATCGAGGAAAGGACCCTTCTTGGTTTTGCTCTGCTTAAAACAATAAAAAACATAAAAACTTTAACAAAGCATTATTTAATTAATTCTATTAAAAAGTAAGATTCTCACTTTAACAACAATTTTGTGGCATCCGTTGGTGGATCCCACAAACTGGTGCTCACTACAGGGGTCATTACCCTGAATACTTCAATAAAGTATCAAAGCAATGGAGGCTGCAAACGTGAGCAGCTCTTCTGAATCATGATTAGTTGCTCTCAAGAAGCAACTAGCCAGCTCTTTCTCCCATCTTAAAAAGCTAGAGCAACGGCCATTCAAATTACCTATAAAGGACAGATACACCTGGGGTGAAGGGAGTATTGCTAATTTTTTGTACATTTATGAGGCTGCGATGGATGGCGCCACTGACAAACATAAAGTTCAGTACATTCTTCCCTGTTTAAGCCGCAAAGCCCAATAGTTGATTGTTCCTCACTTGGATCCTCAGCACCCCTGGTCAGATGTTAAGAAGGCCCTCTTGGCTGAATTCAGATCCAAGCA
Organism: Massospora cicadina; assembly: GCA_022478985.1. NCBI lineage: Eukaryota > Fungi > Entomophthoromycota > Entomophthoromycetes > Entomophthorales > Entomophthoraceae > Massospora > Massospora cicadina. Next base: position 12,618 of record JAKSZP010006241.1, on the reverse strand, counting down.
GAGCTTATACAGGGAGAAACAGGCTTTTATGCGCCTTACCATGTATGGGGGTGAAACCCTCATTAGTTTTGCTGAGCGTTTCTATCTCACTGCTCAAAGGCTGGCTACGTCTAACCTGCTTACCCTGGATGATGCTATTGCCGCCATATTAACGGGGTTAGCTTCACAACCCTCTCTCTCCAGGCATATCATATCAGTGAAACGCCACTTTACAACCTTCTGTGATATAAAAAAGGCTTTGTTAGACGTCACCCATATTCCTTTAGGTGAGCTGCGGCCTATTGAACCGTTGGAAGTGAGGCCACCTGTGCCTATTATCCCCACAAAACCTGTTTCTTTGGTGCAACTTAAAGCGGAGATCCCTACTGTGGTGTCCCCTTCAGCTCAACCAACAAGTGCATGCCCTAAGGGTATAACCTCCAGAACTACTGGAGTTGTGAAAATGCCGGTTAAAGCGAAGCTAATTACCCAACCTCTCATGGCTGTCTCTCCTACTTCAATTGCAGCCTTTTTATGATTGAGAATACCCCTGAAGCTGACTCTGAAGGGGGTTACGATGATGTCAGGTACTATTTATTGGGAGCTCCCGCGGAAGTGGAGGTCCCTGATCGCCTAAATGCCAAAGGAGTAGATGAAACCACCACACTTGAGGATAATACCTCCACCAAGTTATAGGTTGTATGGCAATTATTGACTCAGCCAGTGATGCTGATCAGCTCTTATCGAGCTTAATTCGCCCTTTACAGCAAGGGCATACCATGCAATTTATTCTGGAAACTCACCCTGAGACTGCACGCAAATTAACCTCCACTTTTCATCTCAAGGAGGTCTTAGCGCTATCAGCCAACTTTGGAAGCACACTTACCGAAGATGAAGTAGTTGTTCACAAAGTCTGGGTGATGGCTTTTTGGATACAGTTTCTCCAGTGAATGTAATTTCATCTTGGCTGATAAAAAAGTTTAAATTGATGCCTGACTTGGATTGTATCAAGGAGTTTGGAACTGCGGGCCCAAACAACACCCGCGCTCTTAGCAAATACTCCTCTCTTCCCATACGCGTTGAGAAGCTTATCCTATCAGCCCCCGCTGTGGCTTTAGATAATGCCTCCTATGATATGCTCATAGTTACTCAGTTTATGATCGAATATGAAGGCATCATCAACATGAAGCAAGGGTTCCTATCATAAATGAACTACAAAGTTCCATTAATGTTATCCAACAAAGGACCCATCAAGAATGACTACACCTGCTTGGTTGAATACCCTTTTCCACTTTATCTTTATATTATGTCACTTCTGGGCGCAACACTAAGAAATTGCCTGATTCAGTGGAGGCTAGCGATGGTATTCCATTCTATGTGGCAGATGAGGTGGTGATTAAGCTGGGTGAACAACGAGTGGTTGACACAAAAATCACGCTCCAAATCCCACGCCACTGCTTATTACACCTCTTAAGCGTTGATGGAGTTGGCCCTTTTGAGCCTCAGGTATTGCCTGGCATTTTAGACCCAGCCTATCAGAGGCCTATTACTCTACTGTTTGGAAACCTCACCAAAAAGGACATAATTGTAAAAAAACATCAAGAGGTGGGCCGAGGGTTTTTACTCCCTGTGGAGGAAGTTGAACAAATCCACTCCATTGGCTCGATGGCAGATTTAGGCCTGCCTGCAGATAACCTGGTATGTACCTTACCAAATGTCCATATCTCGGATGAGCTGACTTCAGATGAGTTAAAGAAAGTGCATACTCTCCTAAATGAGTATAGTGATATATTTTCAAAGTCAGACAATGATTATGGCGACATGAAGGACTGGTGCCACTCCATTGATGTGGGTGATGCCCATCCCATTAGGTCAAAGCCCTACTGTAAGTCCAAGGTGGAAGAATAGCAAATGAGGACAGAACTTCAGCAGTTACTCGAAGAAGGGTTGTTAGTTCCTTCGCAAAGCCCTTAGTCCTCCCCCCTTTTGCTAATTAAGAAGAAAAATGGAGGTCATCGGATAGTTATGGATTATTGCAGGTTAAACAATCTTATGAAAAGGATAGCTATCCTATCCCACGCATTGATGATTCTCTAGCGCAGCTCTCAGGGTGCCAGTATTTTTTGGCCATGTATTTGGCTAGTGGATACTGGCAAATGGATCTATCTCCTCAAGATCAAGAGAAATGCGCGTTGATATGCAGTGAAGGTCTTTTCCAACCCACTCGATTACCTCAAGGGTTGTGCAATGCACCTACCTCTTTCCAGCATGCGATGGATCACATTTTGCAGGATCTTAAGTTTCCCTGCGTCATCATCTATCTTGATGAAATTACCATATTATTGAAGTCCTTTAATGAACACTTTGATTATTTGAAGGAGGTTTTCCAACGCTTATGACGCTCAACTATCAAATTAAAACCTTCGAAGTGTACTTTTTTCCAAAAGAAATTAAACTTCCTCAGACATACCATTTCTTGAGAAGGTATCCAACCCATACAAGATAATATTGAAGCGATTGCCAGAATGCCACCCCCTCAAAAGTCTACGGGATATACAGGTATTTTTAGGGATGATGAGGTATTACCATCAGTTCATCCCTAAGTTTGCCCAACTCAGCGAGCCCCTTGTTCATTTATTAAAAAAGAATATCCCTTTTCAATGGGGCACTGAACAGAAGGCTGCCTATGAAACAATGAAGCTGCTGCTACAGAAACGGCCTATCCTAAGGCATCCCATATATGGAAAACTGTTTATCCTGTTTACAGACGCTTCAGACTATGCCATCGGGGCCATCCTAGCCCAATTAGATGAAAAAGGGGTAGATCGTCCTGTCTCATATTTTAGTAAGATGATATCAAAAGCGGAATGCAACTATAGTGTTACTAAGAAGGAGTGTCTTGCCGTTCTATTAGCCATGAAGCATTACCGCCCATTCTTGTATGGGACCTCTTTCACTGTGATTATGGACCACGCATCTCTAAAATGGTTGCAAAACATGAAGGACCCTACGGGGCGGTTAGCTCGCTGGGCTCTAAAGCTCCAGCATTATGATATGAAGATTGAACACCACGCTGGAACCCACCACATGAATGTTGATGGGTTAACTCAGCTGCCCATCCTACACCTAGACAACAGTGAAGCGGAGCAGCTGTATGATCTTTTAATGACCCCAAATTACTGGGAAGATGAAGATGAGCCTGTACAGAGGATGTTGGCCTGGCACTCCCATAACACTAAAGTAGAAAGTGGGAAGTTGTACAAACAAGTGGGGGCAAAGTGGTTGCCTTACCTATGACCCTCGGAGTGTGTACCTGTTATCTTGGAAGCTCATTTGACCTTAGGCCATGGAGGAGTAAAGAAAACCTACGAGTGAATTAAGGATCAGTACTTTTGGGAGGGAATCATGGAAGCCATTGTCAAAGTCTTGAATGCTTGCCTTATGTGTAAGAAGCAGTCTTGATTCAAGACTAGATACCAATAACAGCCAACTACCCCGCAACAGATGCTCCATACCATAATCTTGGACGAAGTAGGACCGCTTCCTCAAACCACAGGAGGAAACAGATATATTTTGGTAGGCATTGACCACTTCATAAAGTGGGTTGAAGCTGTGGCGCTGCCAGCTCAAACTGCTAAGGCCACTGCCACATTTCTCCATCAAAATATTTTCACTCAACATGGGTGCCCTCAAGTATTACTCTATGACAATGGAAAATACTTTACCTCCAGAGTAGTTAAAATCTTGGCTACTTCCATGATAGCCCAGCAACTGTTCTCAGCTCCATATAACCCATCAACCAATGGTACAGTAAAGCGAGCAAATGGTACTCTGGTTTCTATATTATGGAAAATGGCTTTGTCTGATCCCCTTCATTGAGATCATTATCTCCCAAGCGCTCTTATGGCATATCAAATTAGTTATCATCAAATTTTGAAGATATACCCTTTCTGAGTTTTGAATGGCAGGGAACCAGGCATACATGCTCTTCTAGCTAAGGATGTCTTCACTAGAGGAGAGGAACCTGAGAAAGCCATGCAAAGGTTAGCTAACTGCATCATACAGCTTCAAGCAGAGGCTATGACCAACCTAGCTAAAACGGTAGCTAAAGAAGGCCAAGCTGCCAATGAGCTCCAAGATCATCTACCTTCTTTCCAAGTGTCAGATAAGGTTTTATATTACCACAATTGCATAACTCCTCGAAGTGGCAAACTTGGACCAATCTGGGAGGGGCCATTTACCATCACGTATAAGAAAGGAAATGAGTATTCTATAAAGTCTTTGGCTACCAGAATTATCATAAACTGGGTACATCGCCGCTTCCTATGACCCTACACCCCTCCCAACATTCTTGAGGGGGGCAATGTCAGACATTCACCTTCTCGACTTAGGAGAAAGAATTTTGGAGGTAAAAGTGCTCCTGAATCTGCTACCATGATTGGCCCATCTCCTGCCCAATCTTCAAATAATATTGTGGTTATCAACAATATGAGTACCAATGGCGAAAAGACCTTAGCTGATTCTTGGTGGAATTCTAACTATCAGAAAAATATGGATTATATATAAAATCAGCATAATAAGGTAAGAACTGATAATAGGAATTCTATGACTTCTCAGCTGAATTCGAGGTGTTTGTTACCACACAAATATGACCACCTCTGAGGAATGAAGATTTTACTTGATGATGATAGGGTGCAAATTAACCAATTATTACCACATGAGTCTGACCACCGCCGAGGTGAGAAGATATTACTCACTGGTGATTGGATACAATTCTTCAAATCATTACCACATGGGTCAGTTTTTCCTCAAAAATTTTATCTTCGATCTGATAGGCTGAAAACCTATATTCCTTAATTTGGATGACTCAGCTTTATATACTTTAGCCTCAAAAACCCATGGTCTCAAAATTCAAACTAGTTTAAATAGGAAATACTAGTATTGAGGAAAGGACCCTTCTTGGTTTTGCTCCACTTAAAACAATAAAAAACATAAAAACTTTAACAAAGCATTATTTAATAATTTTATTAAAAAGTAATTTTCTCACTTTAAAACAATTTTGTGGCATCTGTTGGTGGATCCCACAGTGGAAGTGGTGTTAAGCCTAAGTGAACTAATGGCGCATGCTACCATCAGTTAAGGGTCATTTAACTCAAAATTGACCAAACTCAGGTTATGGATTGTAGCTAGACTTACCCTAATTTGTAGTATTAAAAATGGAACAGGTTTCAAAACCCAGTTCCTCGAGCAACTGTAACAAACCATTGTATTGAGAATGTAGCTGGTGCGCTTTAACTCCCTGGCTGTAACTCCAGGCTGAGCATCATGCACATTCCCAGGACCAACTTGGGCATTTTTTACCTGTACTTAGCGTTGTTACAAAGTATGTTTAAAGAGGACTTTCAACTTACCTTTTTAGCCTCCTGACGTGCAGCTTTATCCTTACAATCTGTGCCCTCTTTATGTTATGGAGCCATGACATTACCCTCTTGTTCTTTTGAGGCTCCACCCCCCTCCAAGGGATTTTTCCAAGGAAAAGTTTTTAAGGCCAGGGTCAGCTTTATGACAGTAATATTTTGCTTTGACTTAGGTCTAGAAGCCTTGTAGGAACTCTTGTGGAAAACTTTGATCAGATTTTGGGCATGGGTGCATTAACAAGCTGGTACTCAACTGTTCTTTCCTGCTTCAAATCTCTTCTATGATACAAGGCAATAAAGCCAATCAATAAAAATTATGAGGCTACAATATCAATCACTTCTCATTCCAGCGCCCCATCCACGAGAAAAGCCTCAGGAGTCTCTGGTGGTGGCCCTCAAACTACGTAAGCTTACTTTCATGGAAGACAGCAAAGATCTGTAACAATGAAGGAAGTTACAACTGTTATGAAGCATGTCCTACCTTTCTGACAATGTGGTAAGGCTAAATCCTCTTTGGTCCTAGCTCTTTACATGGTTGATTGATAGGAATGTTTCTAGCTTTAAGCATCATGATATCCCCTTCCTTGTACGCAGGACTGCAAGTCCAAGGGAACGTCCCCTTTGTGTGGATCAGGCTATTTTCCCATTTCCAATTAAGAAAGGTCTGAAGAAGGCGGCTGTACCCCTCATTACCCAGGGCAACCTCACTCATGTGGTAGACAAGCGCAGGGTAACAGCTCTCCCTTTGAAGATTCCTTCCCAGGTTCCCTCACTTACCTCCACCAAACTTGTCTGGTAAATTGAGTAAATATGTGCTGAGATCATCAGTAACCATCTTCCCTTATGAATGGGAGGGATTTTATAACTCTGATGGCACCCAATTCTTATAATTGAAGCTGATATGTTCAAAATCAATGGGAAAAAAGCTTGGCGGGAAAGAACTAATAATTGAAAAGGGCAAGAATTGAATTCTCAGGCAGAATCGCTGATGACATTGAGCTATTGAGCAGTATGATTGCTGATGCCAAAATCCTGAAAATTGTTGGGGACAATACCCAATGAGCAGAAACTCCCATTTCAAGAATTGGGATTAGTGCCAGATGTAACCTATTTGGCTGAATGAAAGCCCCAGCAACTGGGCATGGGCCGGTTGGCCATCCTGAACTTGTTTCCAACCCATTGGGACTGCCATTATGTGTGGTGGCCCTGAGGAAATCCATTGCCGTCAGGCCAAATGTCATCATATAATCAATGAAAATGCAGTAGAGCCTTGGTTCAGGTGTTTTCAGACAAACTGATAGCAAATCGGCCTTCCACCAAATCCTTTAATGTCAGTTCAAATTATAATTATTTACCCTCCCCAAAAAATTTTCAGGGTTAGGCAAAATTTGAGGGCCCCAATCCCTGCTTTGACATACAACCAAATCAAACACTATTTAATCAGTTGCATTGCACTGAGAAAATAGTTGGTCAAAATTCTTTACTTTCCTTTCCAATATAAATCCAAATACCCAATTCCAGTTTCTATTATGTTTAAATTTAAACCACCTCTCTCAAATACATATCTACAACTCTCAGGACCCAAGGCCATGTTAACCTGTTTCATTGCTAGGTTCCTACAAATTACAATAACTCATGGACACTTAATGGTCAAATACCTTCCTGGTTTCATAACCAACATATCAATAGCAGTGCCACTGGCATTCAGGCTTGGCGTTTGGGTGCTCCGGCACTTAAAGTGGCAGGCCAGTCTTAAAATAACTTGTTGTTTTCCTGAAATAATTGAACAAGTATTAATACTAACCATTTCTGCCCTTCTCGTTGAGATGTGCGTAGAAATGGCCCTTTTCTCTCAGCTGAATAAGGTTGTGAAGAAATTCTACTATAGCCACAATACCCTTTTACCTCTTGAATGTCTAATCCCACCCTCCAAAATGAAATCTTCATGCTAGGAGCCACTGAGGTGTGTCTTGGTGTCAAATCCCAGCTACAAATCATTGTCCAAATCAGTCAATAGTTGCCACGGTCCTTGTGCCCATGTCAGTATATTCTGGCATTCTGACTTATGAAGTGTCTACTCCTGTTGCACATCTAGTGGTTTCACCCATCCCAGTACCATATTTTCCTTATCTAAAGACTCAACTATAGCTTCCAATAAAGAGAACTTTGCCTACCTCTTATTGCCCCTGAAAATAAGTCTTGGAGCTCTCAACATGTCCTTTGAGGCCTTAGTGGACACTGGAACAGCATATAATGGTATGAGTGTAGAGCTAACCCATTAGTAGGAGCTTAATCTTGACTTGGGTTCTTGACTGATGGTTGCTTCCTCTGCCTCCCAGCCCTCATACCTAGTCCAATGGCCAGTACATTTCTTGGCTCACCATTTTAGCTTTTGTGATTGGCTCTCTGCAATGCCAAACTTGGTGTTTTCAGTAATTATGGGGTAGGATGGTGGCGCCAACAACATGTTAGAATTAACCTGGAGACTAATATGTTGTCATTTGTTAATGATCAGACTGAGGATGAGTTTTCTCTAGTAGATACTTTTAGGAAAACTCAAGGCCACATTTCTATCACTTCCCTCGTTTCCCCTGTGGGTCTACCATCAGATTTCCCTGAAGCATTGATGCGCTATTGAATTATCTACAATTCTGAGAAAGCGGAACGCCTTATCCCTCATACTAAATTTGATTTAGGCTTTAGAATAATAATGTGGGTGGGGAATATTAACTGTCCTTTGTACTCACATACAGCGGAGGAGGAGGCTGCTCTTAACGCTTGGTTGGACGATATGCTTAAGAAAGAGTAATTATTTAAAGAGACATCGCCAGTTGCTTTCATCATCGTTTTTGCCAATAAGGCCGATGGTTCTCTCCATCCCTGCATGGATTATGGTCACTTGAATATAGTCAAAATTCACGATCCCTACCCTTTACCACTGAAGCAAATTATCAGTCAAGCAATTGCTAAGTCACATGTTTTTTCAAAACTTGACATTATTAATGCCTTTAACCAAATTTGGGTGATGGAAGGCCATGAATGGCTTACTTCTATCCAAATGGAGAGGGGTAATTTTAATATTAAGTAATTTTACCCTTTGGGTTGAAGAATGCACCAGCCACATTCCAAAGAATGATTGATAGTGTGTTGGGTGATATCCAGTTCACTTGCACAGTAGCTTATATTGAAGATATCTTGGTCCATCCTCAACTCCTAAACAACATGCACAAGATTTGGAAGAGGTTGTGTCGGCCTTACATTAGGCAGGCCTATTTGTTAATCCCTCAAGGTTCAAGTTTTATAGGGAGGAAGTCACATTTTTAGGCTATCTTACATTAAAAGATGGGTACGACATTCCCCCTAACAAGTTGGACCCATCCACAAGTGGCCCACTCCTATGACCCAAAAGCAATTAAGAAGCTTCTTGGGCACTATAATTTTCTTAAAAAAATTTCCACTGCTTTATCACAGCTGCTGCCCCACTTCATTCACTTATGGGTAAGAATGTCCCCTCTTGTTGGACGCCTGAGTGCCAACAGGCATTAAAGTCAATTAAAGAGGTGTTTTTGCTTCCACCTATCCTAAAACATGTGGACCCTTCAAGCCTTATGTTGTTGCATGTGATGCCTCATCTGTTGCAGTTGGGGCTGTCCTGCTTCAGGAGCATGAGGGGTTAGAGCATCCCGTCGCCTACTTTTCCTACAAGTTCTCTCCTACAGAGCAGTCTTGGGCTAACTATGATAAGGAGCTGGCAGCTGTGGGTTGGCCCCTGACCCTTTGGCAATATCTTTTGCAGGGTGCTCAAAATATGTTAGCAGTGCAAATGGATCATCAAGCTCTTTTTTGCTTCCGCAAAACCATAGAAGTTGGTACACCAGCAAGGTCAAACCTATTGGGATTTGTGTATATTCAACTTTAAATATGAGTTTGTAAAAAGGAGTGTTGAATGTTCTTCCTGACTTCTTAAGTCATAACCCCACACATTTCCAGATAGATTCAGAGGAGGTGGATCTGGTTACCATTATCCCTCCCACCCAAATCCTATCCATCATCACTCCTGTAGTCTCATCAGTGGACTTGGCTTTCAATGTGCCACTTATTTTATGGGTTTAAGCAGCCCAAGTGACTTGTCCCGAAGGAGTGGAGATTTTAGAATGAATTTTCCTCCAAGCTCAAGGCATTTCCTATATTCTTTGGCAGAGAGTCTTATTCATTTTCAGCTGCAAGTGTGGGTCCTCCTCTTCTTAGAGCCTAATTGTTTCATGCTCACCACAACCCCCCACACAGTCACCTAGCTGGGTAATAAGAGATGTATCAATTTTATTAAGTGGACCTATAATTGGGCGGGCTTGTCAAAAGATGTACCAGCCTGGATTACTGATTGTGTTACCTGTGCACGTGTCAAGTCAGATCAACCAGGAAAGAATTGTTTTCTTCACACGTTACAACGGGATGGGGGCCCATAACATCAGTGTCTGTGGATTTAATTGTCAAACTTCCCTGTTCTAACAGTTTTATTGCAGTTATGGTAGTAGTCAATTGGTTTACAAAATTTTCCCTACCTATCCCTTGCATCCGCCATTTCTTTAGAAGAAATGGTTCATCTCTTCATGTGCCATTTGTTTTCAATGTTTGATCTCCCACAGGAGATTATCAATGACCGTGGGACCAGTTTACAGTACATCTCTGGAATGAGCTTTTATCAATTTAAAAATTGCACCCTGTAGATCCACAGCGCATCATCCCCAGTATGATGGACAAACTGAGCGGGTTAATCAGATCTTGGAACAGTACTTGTGCTGCTATGCTTTGACTGCATAGGATACCTGGGCTAACGACCTTCCTCTTACTCAATTTGGTTATAATAATGGGGTGCATGCATCTAAGATGTTTTCCCCTTATGAAGTGACTTTGAGGTATAATCACTCGTTTTTGATTGGACCTTGTCTGCAGCCAGAGGTCTTAGTTGCCGCGGATCAGGCAGAACATATTTGGTATACCAAGTTCATGGTGCAGGAGCATCTCACTAAGACTATCAGCGACTATAAGCATTTTGTGGATTGGAAATGGCTTCCCGCTCATGACATTGTGGTGGGCCCATATGTCATGCTTGATATGCGCCATTTGCAGATGCAGGTACCCTCCCAGAAGTTTGCAAGCAAGCGTTAAGGACCCCACTTGGTGGAGAAGGATTTAGGGTATGGTGCTTTCCAGTTAAAGTTGCCATCTCACTGGAAACAACACCCAGTTTTTCATGCATCTCAGTTGTCCCCATTCAAGGGGATTATCCCCGCAGATCCTGAGACAATATTGATTGAGAATGTAGAGGAGGCCAAAGTGGAGAGCATTTTAGCATCCTTCAGATCTCAGAGTTCAGTTCAGTATCTCGTTGCCTGTAAGGGTTATCCTGCCTATGAAAACAGCTGTGTAAAAGCCCATAATTGCGCAAACTAAATGAAACTGGTCGGGGCTTTACATATGTCCCATCCCAATGCTCCCCATCCCCCACAAAAATTGCAGTTTTTATGGCAATCAAGTTGCCCAAGGATCATAAAAATGTAGCCCTCATGCAGTTTTCCAGTTTTGACGCCACTCCTCTGGCAAAAGGAAAGTGTAATGTAAGTCCAGGGAACATCACCTTTGTGTGGATTGAGCAATATTTCAAATTTTAAATAAGAAGTGTCCAAAGAGGGCGGCTGTACCCCTTATCACCCAGGGTGACCTCATTCATGTGTTAGATGAGCGCTGGGTAACAGCTCACCCTTTGAAGATTCCTTCCCAGGTTCCCTCACTTACCTCCGCAAAACTTGTCTGCCAAATTGAGGAAATCTGCACTTAGATCATCAGTAACCATCTTCCCCTCAAGAGGTAGGGACTTTATAAAACTGATGGCTTTGAATCCTCAAAATCAAAGCCAAAATGTCCAATAAAAAAAAAGTAATAAAGCCCAAAATGTAAAAATTAATAATCAAAAAGGAAAAAGAATTGAATTCTTGGGTGGAATTGCCAAAGACATTGAGCCGTTGAGCAGTATGATCACTGATGCCAAAATCCCCTAGAAATTATCAGATAAAATCCCCAATAAGCAGAAACTCCCATTTCAAAGAATTGGGATTGGTGTGAGACATAACCCATTTTCCCAAAAAAATGCCCCAGTGAGTGGGCATGGGAGGGTTGGCCATCCAGAACCCATTTCCAACTCATTGGGATCACTCCTATATGGGGTGGCCATGGGGGATTCCTGTTGCCCATTGGGCCAGATGCCATCACGTTAATTGATGAAAACACAGTAAAGCCTTGGTTCATGCATATGCTGATGAACTGATAGTGACTTGGCCTGCCAATGAATTTTTTGATGTCAGTTCAAATTAGAATTGAGTACCATCCCCCAAAATTTGCTGGGTTAGGTCAAATTTAAGGGCCCTGATCCCTGCTTTGACATACTATCAAATCAAACACTAAATAACCAGTTGCATTGCACTGAGAAAATTGTTGGTCAATTTTCTTTAATTTCCTATCCAAAATAAATCCAAATACCCAATTACAGTTCCTATTATGCTCAAATATAAACCACCTCTCTCAAATACATTTCTACAGCCCATGGGACCCATGGCCATGTTTACCTGGTTCATTGCTAGGTTCCTACACACAACAATAGCTCATGGGCACTTGATAGTGAAATCCCTTCCTGGTTTCATAAGTGTCATATCAACCGCAATGCCACTGGCATTTGGTCTTAGCGTTTGGGTGCTCTGGCACTTAACCTGGCAGGCTGGTCAAAATAACTTGCTGTTTGCCTGACAAGGACTACCCATCTTTTCTCATCCACATCCTCCTTGTTAATTTCTCAGCGTCTGGGTCCTCTGTCACTGAGTTGGATTTACACAGGGTATAGCCACTGAGCAACCCAATCAATTAATATGAGGATCACTGATTTTTATAATAAAACTAAATAAAAAATATATGGAGCTATTGCCCCTTATTTCCACCTTTATTTTTAGATGTCTCGCAGACTGTTCTGCACTTTTTCTTCCTCCTAGAAGACTATTCCCTTTTAATCTTCCATCAGGCTCTTTATACCTTGATTCCCCAGCTAGATGCATCCTTAGCTTGGTATCTTCTATTCTTCTTCCTTTTTTGAGTTGCTCTCATCTGTATTGAATCTCAGCATGATTCCTCTCAATTCACCAAATGTTCTCATTTTGCTCAATTATAATTCGTG
>JAKSZP010006240.1:0-16876 GCA_022478985.1 Massospora cicadina | reverse complement strand
ACAAGCCAAATATGCCCAAGTTGGTACAAATGAGGTGCATATTTCCCAGATCCTTGTATCATCTCAGGCGTTAAAATGTATGAGCTACATTTTTAAATGATGATGCTACTATTTGTTTTTTTGAGAAATAGGGGTTTGAAACCTGGTCAATTTATGAAATCACACGCTCAGGTAGGATACAACTCCAATCAATCGCTCTAGTAAGTTCAGTTTTAAAGTTTGCTATCACACTGGTTGGTAGCGTGCGCCTACTGGTGCATCAAGGCTTTGGACCACTTCTGCGGACCCAAAACTACCCTGACAATGTTTAGATATGTTCGCTTGTGACCAATATTCCTTATTGGTTGGCTTTTTACAATAAAAACCCCTTTATTTTACATTTTACTATGATGGTTCCATGGGCAAACCTGTGTGCAGACCTCATTGAGGAGGTCTCCAACAACGTGGGACATTATACTCTATCATAAATAACCAAAGCTTCCAGTGCACCTTTGAGACACCCTAGTCCCAACCAGATTGAGGCACCCAAGCCTCCTGTCTCTGATTTACACTTGGCTATGGATTCTTTTTGGGGTCCACCTGAGCTTTTGATATTCCTTGGTTATTAACCCTGTATACCATGTTGTACACCCTTGTCATGGGTCCCTTCTCCACCGGCACCATGTGTGATGCCTTATTTCCAATTCTCTTAATGGTTAGTTCCCTGGCGGTGTGAGTTTAAATTACACAACACCTCTCAGGGAACAAGTGAGTTATAGATAATCTCTTAACAAAGTTGACTATGGGCTCTTATTTCCATATGCCAAAAATCAGTCATCAAGATAGCAAATATCTGTAAGTCTTGAAGTCCAATTTCTGGGGGTTAGATTGTAATAAGTTCCCTTACAGATTCAAGAAGGGACCAATGGCAACTGTGAAGCCCTTGGTGAGACTTTTTGACTTAGTCATGTTGTTAATGAGGGATTAATTATTTCTCTGGCCCCCAAAGTTCGCCTACTCTAAATGCCATTCTTACTTCTTCCCTTATAGTAAGATCAAAGGGGTCTGTAGAGAGGTAGTGTAACTTAAAGGCCCCCAGCAGGGGCCTCAGAGCCATCTTACCCCCTGTTGTTTCTTGCCTTCATTGAAACTAAAGATACAGCCCTAAAACTCATAAAAGCCTTACTAAGTCAGAAAAACTGGTTTGGGTCACAAAGTATAAGACAACAGATCAAGGGTAATAATCCAAGTCAGAAAATCATTTATAAAGAACATAATCTAAATTGACCGCATAATTAATTCCGCTTAAAGCTAGTTAAGGTAGACAAATGATCCAATCAAATTCACTCAAATTAGATTAATTGTAGAATCTCCGGTGCAGATCCAAAAGTACTGTTGTCAAAGCTTCTATAACCTTTTACATAAGCTATCCAACAATCCCCCTGTTAACCTTTGACAAATTTAGTTGATTCCGCCAAACAGGTTGTACAGGTTAAAGCCCACTGAGCATTGGAAGAGCGGTATGAGGGTTGCTGGCCCTCAATAGGTTAATAATAATAAGGTGTGTAATACGGAGATATTGCCCCAACAAACAAATCTAATTATTATTAAACATAACGGCTACTTCCATTACTCTTCCCTACTACTCTCTTTCTTTGTAAAAAAAACCTCCTCTCTCATTCCCAAGCTCAACTCTAAATATGTGGTATCCTAAGTTGGTTCCACCCTACTGCTTAGTAATTCTCTATTTGCTATCAATTTGGGAGTTGCATTTTATCATTGAGGCTTTGATAGAATTCCCTTTGATTTGCTAAACCATAATTACTTTGATTGATTCATTCACATTGACATCATCTATTGATCCATCTCAAGGCTCTCCTCAACTCATAAATATGATCTACCTGATAGATGAATTATCATCCAGTCATATCAATTTCTCAAACTTCTCCCCCTTGACTGGATGATAAGTTCCTTTTTCTTGTAAAGCAAAAGAACTTTGTATGTACTCAGTTGATAATTTGACCACCTGCAGGTTCCTTAATGGTGTAGGCATCAATTCCGGTCTTCTCAAAGATCTCAAATGGTCCATTCCATATTTCAGCAGCTTGTACTTTCTTCCAAACCCATGTTGGTCATGGAATAGGACAAGAGCTCTTACTTTAAAGTGTGGGAGGCTGCTGCGTCTATTTGGTGGCTGCCTAATCCAAAATCTTCTTATATAAATTATTGAATTATGCTTCAGTTTGGAGTTTAATCAACGTGTCTGTTAAGGTTTTCAAGTAGCATTGGGGCCAACTCCGCCGGTATCCTCCACACATGAATAGAGCATTGCTGGCAAAGCTGGATGTTTTTCATAAAGTAATTGGTTGCGACTATTACCCATTAACAAATGATAGCAAATATTGTATGCAAAGATGGCATTGGATAGAAGGGTACTCCATAAAGAGGCCAAATCTTTTACAAGCTTGCAGAGAATATCTATCAATGTTCCGTTTATTCATTCCACCATTCCATTTGATTCAGGATGGTTTGGGGTAGTTGAGATCCATGGATGGCCATTAACTAGTTCAACTTAGGAAGGACATGCAATATGAAATTTTTTCCATTTCCTGTGAGAATAAACTGCAGACAGCCATGTCGCTGTATGACATATTACATAATGAACTTAGTTACTGTTACAGCTCTTAAGTAATTAATTGCTCTTGCTTACACCCACCTGGTCAAGTGATATATGGCTACAAGTATATATTTGGAGCAATTAATACCCGTCAACAAGGGGCCCACCAAATCAAGGGAAACAGTGTGCCATTAAACTGGTATTAACAAGCTGATAGGTAGTTTTCTTGAGGAAAGGTTTCACCACTTGACACTGGTGACAACAAGCAACCATCTCAAGGACATCATAGTGCACACTTTCCTAATAGTAACATGGTCGCAAAAGCTCCAAAATTTTCTGCAACCCCCATGACCTACCGCCCTATGTGGATCCAATATAATCTCTTGCCTGGCAGAGGGTTTTGGGAAGCTCAGTGTCAATTCTTTAATACTCTTATAGAATTCTCTATTTTACAAGAAGGTGTCACAACAAATCCCATCCAGCACTTTGATCAACTGTGGAACATCATGGTATTGGCCCATAATCATCTTCTCATACATTATATCTGCCAAATCTGCTGTAATGGCAACCATTGGTAATTGCAAGAGACAGTCTGCATTCTGTTGTTTTGACCCTGGCCAGTATATCGTTTGTAAGTCATATTCTTTGAGCTTCAGGGCCCATCGCACAAGCTGCCCTTAAGATTTACACAGATTTGGGACCATCTAGTACTAAAAAAAGATTTACACAGATTCTTCAGCCACTAAAAGGATTCATGATACGTGGCCACTTTGAAACCAACCTCATGAAGGTAGACCTTGAACTGTTTATATGAATATATAACCACTAAACCCTCTACTCGTCATGGTGCAATCAAGTTCAGAGAATTTTAAGCTTCGACTACAATATGCAATTGGATTCTCCACACTGGCATCATCTTTTTGGGATAGCACGGCCCCTATGGCAAAAAAGGAAACATCCGTTTGTACTATAAATTTCTTCTCAAAATTTGGGGTATTAAAAAACAGGTGCAGTAACAAACATGGTTCATGTTATAAATTGGCGTTATTTAAGAGACACGCCAAAGGGCTTTTTACAGGGTTCAACCACTGAGCAATTAAACCAACAATATGATAATTGTCGTCCTTGAAACAACAGAATAAACTTCAAATAAATATGGAGCACTCGCTCCCACAACCCCCTTTTATTTAGTATAATCAATACAGCGAATCCTCACTATCTACTTACTCTAAACTATTAAAAACCCTATTCTTCTAATCATCTCATCTCGCCTATATCATAGCGGCTTTGGATGAAACCACTTCCATAGCTTAGTAATTTAATTTACCATAACTCATGGGTTCTGGCAACTCTTCATTCAATAATTTCATGAAAACTAAATTTAAGCGATTTCCCAACAACCCAATATCACCTCATCTTGAGGCGCACAAATAAACATGTTGGAAATTTAACCAAATGGAATCCTCCAATGATTAATCATTATTTGAGATGAAATGGCCAATCCTGGTGGAATGGCTTATTGATAGGATTTCGTATGATTTAATGTGATTGCTGGATAGTTGCTCCCAAATTGGGTTGAGCCAAAATTACTATTCCGCCAAGTTTGGAATTAGGTTTGAGTGGGGCCAATTGGTGGCCCCAAATTAGTATAAAGGATCACCGGTGACTAATAACCAAGGATGATCCAATTGGTATCTGTCAAAAGAATCAGTGTTTGACGCCAACTGCCATTAATGGTCCATTATGGGATGTCTGGCAGAAAGCCAATGTATTTGTCTAATCATTCATCTATGAATTTGCTGCCTGTACTGATTATCCAATGTTGGTGGATCTGACAATTATGAGTTCAAGGTAGCTGAAGTTGTTTCTGGTGCCTCATTTATTATAGAAAAGATAAGATGAGAATACATGTCACCAGAATGCTAGATATTCTGAGTCAAACAAGCGACCAAAGTTGTTTCTGGTGCATCTATATCAACTCGTAGGTCAAATACAAATTAAATGTTTATATAGATTAATAATTTATATGGCTCACCGGTGACTTAAGGCTGAGGATGAGCCAAAACTAATTCAGACATCAGGGAGGACAGAGCGAGAGGGTTGATGCCAGGTAAGAGAATAACGTAGTATAAGAAGAAGAAGAGTGGTTGGCTGGAAGAACCAGAGGAAGAGCTGATAGGTCGGCGGTGGGTACAGTAGCCCTTTTGTAGATAGTATAAATACCTGGCGCTTCCCTTTCAATAAAGATCTCCCTTTGCCTAATCTAACTTTTGTTATAAGTTTATTATTTATTTCATTGGTTGTAGTTTAGGCTGGGGGATCCCCAAATGGCATGGGTGACAAGCCAAGGGGTTAGCTGGCACTGCTAGCCCCGATGCCTGAGGTAAAATGTCAAGGGCTGACCAGTCTTCCTACTGATTAGCC
The DNA here is from genome assembly GCA_022478985.1 of Massospora cicadina. Taxonomy (NCBI): domain Eukaryota; kingdom Fungi; phylum Entomophthoromycota; class Entomophthoromycetes; order Entomophthorales; family Entomophthoraceae; genus Massospora; species Massospora cicadina. Next base: position 11,856 of record JAKSZP010006240.1, on the reverse strand, counting down.
TGCCAACTAGCAGAGCCCATAGTCAATTTTCTGACAAAACCTAACTCCTATTAAACTCTTTGAATTCCATACATTATTCCATAACGTCTTAGGGCTTATCATCCAGTCAATCAGAATCATGACATTACCCCCCTTTTTGACTGGATGATCAGGCTCCTAATGCTTATACGCCCAGAGGAAGTTGGTATGCACTCAGTTGATGATCCAACTTCTCACAGGGTCCTTAATAGTATAAGCATTCATACTGTCTTCTCAATATCTTCAAACTGGCCCAATCCAGATACTGGCAAACTTGTGCTTCTTCCTGAAAGCGTGTACATTGTGGAATAGAACCATGTCCCCATCTTTGAACTGGGATAACCTACTATGCCATACCTGATCACCAGCTTGAGTCTTAATCTTCTTGGCAAAATGGACAAGTATGCTTCAGTTTAAAATTTGATTAAGGTTTCAGCTAAAGGCATCAAATAATGTTGGGGATCCATTCCACCAGTATCTTCAACACAGGAGTATATCAGTGTCAGAAGGGAAGGGTGTCATCTATATAGTAATTGGAAGGGACTTTTCCCTGTAGCGGAATGATAATTTATATTATAGGCGAAAACGGCGGTGGACAAAATGGAACTCCAATATGAGGGTCAACCGCTACTACTTTATAGAGTATGTTCACTAAGGTCTTATTGACCCGCTCAACCATTCCATTAAACTTGGGGTGGTATGGGGTTGTAAAAACCCCTCAGGTGGCCATTAGCTCGTTAAGTTTTGGGAGGATGTGGGAAGTAAAGTTTTTCCATTATCAGTAAGGAGAAACTGAGGGCATCCATGCCACTGAATAATGCATTCCATTATGAATTTTGCCACTGTGACCACCCCTAAGTCTCATATAACCCTGGCTTCAACCCACCGGGTTAAGTGGTCAATTGCCACTAAAAAATACTTAGACCAGTTAGCTCCTGTTGGGAGAGTGCTGACAACATCAAGGGAAACCGTATGCTAAGCAAAGTGCAGCTTCACTAACCGGTATGAGGTCGTCTGGTGGAATGGCTTTTCCACTTGGCACTGGTGACAGGAGGAGATAGTATAAAGCACATCAAAGTTCATGCTTTTCTAGTAATACCAGGGCCGCAATGATTCCAACTTCTTGCGCATGCCATCATGTTGAATGGCCCTATGTGCACTCATGATAACAGTTGGGTGGACGGAAGTTCTTGGATTATTCATGGTATTGTCTCCTATCCGCTTATATAATTACCCATTTTTCTAGAATGTATTGGCCCTGAGTCCATCCAATACCTTGATGACTGGAGGCAGTGCATTGTCATACTTTCCGCTAAGCATCTTATCAAAATTAAATCACTCAGATCTGCCATAACTGCAATCGTGGGTAATCTCAATAAACAATCAGAATTTTGGTGTTTGGCTCCAGGTCAGTGAGGAATTTTGAAATTGTATGCCTGCAGTTTAATATCCCAACATGCCAGACGCCCTTCAGGCTACTTAAGATTCTGTAGCCAGAATAACTAGGCATTCCTGTTACAACTTTAAAATTCACCCCTTGCAAATACACCTAAAATTGCTTATAGATGTAGATCACTGCTAAGCACTCCCACTCAGTCAAAGTATAATTGAGATCATGGCTTTTCAAGCTACGACTGCAGTATGCCACAGGGTGCTCTTCTCCTTCCTCGACTTTTTGGGATAGGACTGCTCCCATAATGATAAGGGATGCATCCATCTGAACAATGAAACTTTTTCAAAGTTGGGATAAGTGTAACGCCGGCGCACTGGTCAACGCCTTTGAAGTGTATCAAAAGCGCGTTTCTGACGTTTCGTCCATTCAAACATGGTGTCCTTTCTTAATAACTCACATAGTGGGCCCCCAATACAGCTGAAGTTAGGGATGAAGCACAAGTAATTTCTGACCATTCCCAAAAACCCTGTATATTCCGCTTGTTGTTGATCAAAGTCATTTTTTGAATAGCTTCCACCTTGGCCAGTTGAGGTCTCAGCCCAGTGGCATCAACCATGAACTCCAGGTACTCCAGCTGATCTTTAAAGAAATGTCATTTCTGGGATTTTATCTTGATGTTGGCCTTAGCGAGCTGGCAGAATACTGCTACAAAATGGTTGAGGTGCTCAGAGAAAGTTTGGGAGAAAACATTAACATCATTGAGGTACACAAGGACGCATGACAGCTTTAGGTCCCTGAGAATAATGTCCATCACCCGTTGAAATGTAGCTGAGGCATTAAACAGCCTTTGCGGCATCCAGGTTGGTTAAAAAAGACCTTTGGACGTGATTACAGCACACTTCTCCTGCTCCACTGGTGGCAACTTGATTTGACAGTAGCCCCGGTTCAGGTCCATTGCTGAGTAAAAATGAGCTCTCCCTAGCCAATCCAAAGCGTCATCAATCCGTGGTAAGGATATGAGTCCTTTTTGGTGATGCTGTTGAGCTTTTGGTAGTCAATTACTACTCGGTTATTACCATCTTTCTTTTTTACAATAAGAACAGGAGATGCCCATGGACTCTTTAACGGCTCAATCATCCCTTGCAATAATAGTTTGTCAATTTCCTGTGTTACTACTTCTTCCACCACCCTTGATCAGTGTATCAGCTTTGACCTGATGGGAGAATGATCTCCAATGCCCAGCTTATTAACCACCCCCCACCCACATCCAAAATTGTGGTCATCAACAGCAAAAATCTCATTATATTCTTTGAAATAAAGCAATTGCCCGATCCTTCTGTGGTTCCAAAAGCCCCATTGATTCATTGATCAACACAACTGCCAATACACTGAGCTGTGGTTGAAAGGCAGACCAAATTCCTCCAGCGACTCAAATCCATGGAACTAGAGGGACCTTCTAAACGGGGATTAAGTGTAAATACACCACTATTTGGTGGCGGAAGATTTGCAGTGGTACCATTTGTAGAATTGCAAGTAAAACTTTGATCTCCCCCTGCCCTGGTAAGATAATGCCTGGGGTCACGTGGGGCTCAAACTGCAATTACTGATATGGCCCAATAACTTCCCCATAAAGTCTGTAGGGAACTTCAACCACCAATTCAGTGTTCACTATAACTCGATGCCCAGATAGAATAGATAAAGATCCAGCAGGTTTGATCAGCAGCCCCTTTGATATTCATAAATCTGTTGGGGAAGGGCAAAGGTTTTGACCTTTAATTGATAGTAGCGCACAGGAATTAATCCGTCGCTACAAATTAGATTGATATTTCCCATATGCACTGGATCATTCGGCAATCCACTAGAGGTGAAGTGAATTGGAATTTTCTGACCCAATATTACAAAAATCTCGCCCTTCATATCAATGACAGCCTCATAGTGTCACAAGAAGGCAGTTCCAATTAACATATCATAATTGCTATTCAGCAACACTATAGCTGGGCTATCATGATAATAGAACAAGACCGCAATGGAAGAATACTGTATGATTCCTCAGAGACCATGTTTTCTGCTCCAACAGTTCCATATACCACCCGGTGTTCCACATCCAGTTTTAACGCCAACCTGGCCACCAATTTGGTGGAGACTATATCGACAGGGGCACCAGTATCTATGATGGCACGGACTCAGGTTTTAGCTACAACCAGGTCACAGTAGATATATTGGGAGTAAGATACGTCTCAACTGTTTATAACATGGACATTTAAGGAGTCTCTGTTTTCAAGGAAACACGCAATCCCCTCACCAATTCTGGGGTATTGTTTTATAGTATGTGTTGACTGGAAGAACGACGCTTACTGCTTTCAAGAAAGGTGCATCTGAGGAGGGGTCTAACTTTTCAAGGGAAACTTGGTCAAACATTTGGCAAGCATATGGCTCAACATGCATCTGAGACCCCTCTTCTGCCATAGCCGCAGACTGCACTCACGTCAAAACATTCACCCTCAATTGTCTGCTGATATAAAACTGACTAATTGTGCAAGGGAACTTCCAATGAATACCTTAAAATAGGTTCATGTGGGACGTTTGGGTTTGGTATAGCAGAGGTAGAGAGCCCCATCTCTACTACGCTCTGCCTTTTCCCTGGCAGTAATATTCTGGCTGTGAGCATGAGACCTGTTGATTAAACCACCATGCCAGATGCCCCTGTTGACTGCACTTGAAACAGTTGACCACATAGGGCCCACGTCCCTGATTAATGTGAAACAAGCCACATCAAGAGTTTGGCTATAAGTGATCAGCGTAAACAGGTTTAGGGCAATAGTTGCCCAGTGACGTCAAGCAGGTATGGGGCGGACGTTTAACTGCTGAGGGTAACTTGTTGGATTCTGAACTGGACAGACAAAGTTCCCCAAGTAAGATGATTTGGCAGTGGTAGGGGAAAGGTTCTGCTATGTATTAGATGGAGGGAAGTTGGCAGATATAAGGCACAAAAACCGAACAAATATAAGCAAAGGTACATCTTCATCCAACATTGGGGTCATAACATTTTATAGCTCACAGTATGGCTTCATAGCAGAAGTCATCACAATACGCACATCAGATTTGGATAAAATTCTGGCCCCAATTAGCATGTGCGCTTCCACCCTAAATTGCTCAGTAAATGTGGTGAGGGTATCATTCTGCTGAAACAAGATGGTCAAAAACTCAGCATTCCACTCTGACATCTTTGCAGTTCCACCAAACAACTGCAGCGCCATCTCTTTGACTTCTTGGTATGTAATGGAACTGCCTTAAGGTAACAGACAACTTGACCAGCACTTCTGACATCTAAGGTAGAAATCAACAGTTTCACTCTCCATCAATCCAAGGCTCCTTCTGTCACAATTTCAAATCACTTAAAGAACCCTGAATATTCCCTTCACGATCAAATGGAGGCAGCTTATTGCAGAAAACCTCCTGGAGCAGCTCATCTTATTTTTTAAGCACAGCGTCCAACACCAGTATCCGCTCCACATAGGTGACTGGCATAGCATGTTGTTTAGAATTTTTATCAAAAAATCATGGATGCAACATAGCTGGCAACTAATTTTTTATCATTTTATGATTGATCAATGGGCCCCCTGTAGTGAGCACCACTGTTATAAAATCAGCAGTATTAAATAGATACACCAAACGATTTTGAACCAGCTTCAACCCACTGAGCAATTAGGACCAACGTTATGATGATTGTCATCCTTAAAACAACAGAATAAACTTCAAATAGATATGGAGCACTCGCTCCCACAACCCATATTTAATATAATCAATACAGCGGATCCTCACTGTTCCGCTTACTCTAAACTAATAACAACACTTTTCTCCTAGTCATCTCATATCTCCTATATCATAGCGAATTCATATAATACCGCTTCCATAGCTTAGTAATATGATTCGCCATAACTCATTGGTTCTGGCAACTCTTCATTCATTAATTTCATGATTGCTTAATTTGAAGCAAATTTGCCAACAACTCAATATCACCTCAGCTTGAGGCGCTCAAATAATCATAACTCCTATCAAACTTGGCAAATTCCATCTACTCACCATAACTGCTTAGGACTTATCATCTAGTAATATCAGAATCACAACATTTCATAATAAAATTAAAAGCTTTTTGACAGCAGTCAGTCCCGGCAAAGGTAGTGTTCTTCTTTAATAACTCGAAGTTTGGAGCCCCAATACAGCTGAAATTGGGAATAGACTGTTTGTAGTAACTGATCATCACCAGAAAAACGTGGACATCCTGATTATTCCCTGGTCAAGTCATCTTGTGTATAGCATACCTTTGCTAGGATGAGGACTAAGCCCTTTAGAGTCTACCACAAACCCAAGGTATTCCAACTGCCCCTTAAAATTGGTTCTTTAGGGGCTTAATTTTGCTGTTAACTTCAGCAAGTCAGCATAGTACTTGTTTCAGGTGACTGAGATGTTCCATGAATGTTTGCAAAAACACATTGATATTGTCAAAGTAGACTAGAGCACAAGACAGCTTCAGGTCACCTAGAATAGTGTCCATAGCTCGCTAAAACGTATCTGAGTCTTACACAAACCCTGTATAATACTGGTAGGCTGAAACAACCCTTTAGAGGTGATTATAAAGGACTTCTCTTGTTCCACTGCTGGCAACTCGATTTTTAGTACCTCAATATCAAGTGCATATTGGAAAATATTTAGAACCATCCAGCTGATTTAAAGCATAGTCAATTTGTAGTTGCGGGTATGATTTTTTTATAATGCTATTAAGCTTCTGGTAGTCAATTACCACTCAGTTGGTGCCATACTGTTTCTTGACAATTAGCAATGGGGACGCCCAGGGAATCTTTGTTGGCTCTAACATCTCCTGTTCAACCAATTTATCTATCTCCTCACACACAACTTCTTCCGCCGCCTTTGAGTGATAGATAGGCTGTGATCAAATGGGAGGGTGATTTCCTTGTCCAACAGTTGCACAACTTATTGTGCACATCCCAAGCCATGGTTTTTGGATACAAAATTACTTAGTACTTCTCAAACAGATAAATTACCCTGTCCTTCTGGTCCTCTGACAAACCAGTTATAGCCTTGCATGGAACCACAGTCATTACGCTGATGAAGTTTTTTAAAGGTAGCCTATGGTCTTCCCAAGACCAAAGTTATGTATGTGGTGGACCTCAACAATAGGAACCAGATTCAAATAAGTTACCACTTGGTGCCTTTGAACCTTCATAGTCTCCTTCTGCAGATTCGCTATCAATACTTCATTTACCCATTCCCTGATAAGAGGAGCTCAGGAGCCTTATGAGGTTCTACCGTGATTGCTGGTATGGCCCATAACTTCCCCATATAGACCTTCAGTGATGTCTAATTTGAGCTCTGTCCCTATTATAACCTGATGCCCAGAATATATACTTATAGTACTGGTAGCCCGTAACTAATTACCATTGTACTCTTAAATCCTGTAGGAAGAGCTCAGGTCCTCCACTTTATCTATCAATATTGTACAGGTATTACATTGTCACTATAAGCAGGATTAGTTTGACCAGCGTGGATTGGGTCATATGGGGCTCCAGTGGAGATAAATAAGATGGGATCCGTTGTCCCAGAATATTAAGTGTTCCTTCCGCCATATCAATAAATGACCTGAAGCACCGCATTAATGTGGCGATGAGCAACATGTCATAATGATTATTGGACAGGACCTATTGCAGGAGCAGATGACCCTACCAAACCGAACCTCAGGGGCAACTCTCTGTAAGCGCCCTTTAACACAATGCTTTGTGCCCCTGCGGTCCCATACACTACTCTGTGTTTCACATAAGGCTTCTGCAAAAACCTAGCCACGAGCTTGGTGGACATTATGCTCATAGGAGCTCCAGTGTCTATTATTGCTCATATTTTTGTGTTCTGAACAAAAACATCACAATATATACACGCCAAATAAATGGACCGTTGGTGTTTATTACATGAACATCCAAGGGCTTTTGATTATTCAGAAAAGTGATAATACCTGCGCTAACATGTGGATACTCCTGGGAGATTTTCTCTAATGAATAGCCACGCTCACCCCCTCTAGAGTTGCAAAATTTTTTGCAGATCTGACTTCAGCTGTACTGTTACACTCAAGGATTTTCCAGCTGTATGGCTTTTTTACATTTTGGCGGAAATCCAAGTCTGCGTTATTGGGGTCTTTCATCAGTTTGAAACCAATATATCGTAGAGAATTTGTTGATATAAAAAAATCATCAGGGTGAGTACTGGAATCAACAAAAGTGACCCTTAGAATCATTAGAGACATTTACTTTTATATTTATGAAAGTAGAGCATCCCATCTCTACTCCGCTTGATCTTTATCCCTGTTCGTTTGAGGCAACTGTTACTGAATGGATATTCAGTTTTTCTGGACAACTAGCCGCATAATGGCCTCTCTGGCCACATGATCTAAAAGCATTAGTATATGGCACTCATCTCATTATGACACCCACAGGGCCAGGTTGTAAATCAAAGGATGGATTGTAATAAGGGATAATGAGCTGGTTGAGAATAATAGGGATGGAAAGGACGCACTTTGAGCGTTAAGTGGATGAGGAGCTACCAATGAGTTGTACCCAAGCTGTTGGTGTCCATTTTCTGACAGGAATCAGTAGAGGGTGCAAGGCCTTCCGCTCCACATTGGGGGCACTAAAAGTGATAGATAGACGGCGTAAACAATTGACAATCTTTAATAGCTCTGCGTCATCTTAAAAGATGTGGTTCATCCCATTATATAGTTCTTTATATGGCTTGACAACAGCTGTCATCATTATGCTCACTTCCACGTTAGCTAGGATATTTACTCCCATCAACACATGTGCCTCTGCTGTGAACTGCTCTACAAACTCCACCAAGGACTCATTCTTTTTTAAATTTGTTTGCCAAAAAATATATCTTGCGCCGCGCCATTTTTCACACCCCCAGACAGGTGGATCACTGTCTCCTTCATCTCTTGATACATTATGGTACTATTCTTAAGGTAACATGTGACCTGGTCGCCACTCTCAAAATCCAAAACAGATAACAGTTTAGTTTTTCACTAATTGAATGCCCTTTCTATTGCAAATTTGTGCCGCTTAAAGAATCTGGGTATGATTCTGTCACGGCTCAATGAGGGCAGCTTGTCAATGAAATCCCTTCCCTCTCCAAGACTAAAAATCCTTCTACGCTCAGCGCAGTAGCCACTCTGTAGTGGCATCCAGCGGTCAGCAAGTTGGTTGGCTTGGCAACCCACCAGGTGTAGCTGGTGAGATGCCTTGTTGGGCTTATCCATTATACCTTTTTTTAGTACTAGATGGTCCTATCCATTATACCCTTATAATGGATTTTTGGCTTAGAAGGAGGCTCGCTGGTGCTTTGGGCCTCAGATCCAACAATAATTGAGAGGGGCTTTTCTCACTATTTATATGAAAATATAAAAAACTAGTAAATAAAAAAGGGTTATTTTTATAGAATTTTATAAAGTGCTGCGTGGGGGTAAAAAGGGAGTATATCCTTTATGAACTGATAAAAGTACCTAAATATTGATGCTCAACATTTGTATGGCCTGGGAATTTCTAAACATAGTATTACGTGATTCTAGCTTATTGACTTTCCTAAAGCTCGCTTCACTAAGGCTGAACGCCTAATAGGGGAGTATCTTGGGGTAAGGAGTAACCATGAGGTAACGACTTTATATTTGAGCCAATCCCCTTTCATGTAAATTTTTCACCTTGGGGGGACACTGGCCACTCCAATAGAAGGGGGTGGTCCCCGTGTAGGTGCTGGGATGGGACTGGTAGGCGCTGGGGAGTTCCATCTGATGGATGCCCCAGAGTCTGCCATAAAATTTGTGTAATATAATTGTTAAAATTCGTTTTAATTGCCTGCAAGGTATTTGAACTAGTGCCAGCCTAATTTTCAGGGTTCCACTGAGAATTGGCCAGGGTCTTTTTGCTGATTTATTCCTTATTATTTAAATTGAAGTCATTATTGTGGACTAGTAAATGTCTGACATTTTCCCTTCTTGGCCGATTTGGACCCACAACTTTCTTATCTTGTTGCTGGGAGGGTAAATGTATGACATCACCCCCTCAAGAATGCTGGGGGAAGAATAAGGCTGAAGGAAGCAGCCATGTACCTGATTAATTGTGACTACTGAAGTGAGGGATTTGAATGAATACTCATACTTCAGCTTGTATGTAGTTGAAAATGGCCCTTCCCTTATTGAATTAAGCTTCTTGCTTCTAGGTGTGCTGCGGTTGTGATGATATAATACCAAGTAAGCTACTTGGAAGGAAGGGAGAGGGACACAGAAATCATTAGCCGCTCCAGCTATTTTTGTGACCATCTTAGCCAAGTTAGTCATAGCTTCCGCTTGTAGTTGGATGATGTTTTGGTCCAACTATTTCATGGCTTTCTCTGGGTCAGTTCTGTCAGTATTAAAAAAATGTGCTAGTAGAGCTGGTATTTTGGGTTCATGGCCATACAACACACGGAAAGGGGACATCTTTAAGATGCAATGTTAACTAATTTGATAGGCCATAAGGCACTGGGTAAATAAAGATCCCAGTGGAGAGAGTATGAATTGGCCAATTTGCGGAGTATGAAGACCAGGATTCCGTTGCTCTTTCTACAGCCCCATCTGTAGATGGGTTATAAGGGGCTGAGAAGAGTTGTTGCGCTCCCATGGATGTGGCAAGGAGCTTCATCACATGGGAAGTAAAGTTTTCTATTAACACATAAGAGGACCTGGGGACACCCCTGCTGGGTGAAAATGTATTGGTGTAAGAAATTAGCCATGGCTTTAGAATTTTGACTGGGGAGAGATACAGCATCAACCCATTTGGTGAAATGAATAATACCAACTAAGATATAGCAATAGTCACCTGAGCTCTGAAGGATAGGGCCTATTACATCCAGACTTAAGGTGTGGAAAGGTTGTTGAGGAGTCATAGGTTGATATTAATATTGGGCCTTAAAGCTAGATTATTTCTTACAATTCAGGCATGCATCCAAGACTTCAGATATAGTTTCCAAGATGCCCTCCCAGTAGTACCAATCTTTCACCAACTCATATGTTTTGCGTACTCTGCCATGCCCCATGATTGTGTGAGACTCCAAAATGACAGGAACTCATTCTGATGGATGGAGATAGGGCAACCAATTTACTCCTATCTTCTTATATAGCTTCCCATTTTCCATCTTAGTGTAGTGGGAGTGGCGAGTGAGCATTTTTTGAACGGGTTCATCTTAATCAGTACATGCATCTGGAGTCAAGAAAAGATCATGTAGTCTCTCGCTTCACTATTGTCCAAGTGAAGAACTGGTAGCCATGTTGACCCATTTATATTACTGTGGCGCTTTCCTACCCGATGCTCAATAGTCATATCATAATGCTGGAGCCCAAAGCCCAGTGAGACAACTGCCCCATGGGGTCCTTCATATACTATGCAACCACTTTAGAGAGGTGTAGTCCATTATTACTTTGAAGAGAGTCTCATATAAGAATGGGCGGTAGCGTTTGACAGTGAGTAGGACAGCCAAACAATCCTTCTTCATGAAGCAGTAGTTACGCTCAGCTTTTGAAAGCATTTTGCTAAAGTAAGACACGAGATTATTGACTCCACACTCATCCAACTGAGCTAAGATAGCTCCAACAGCGTAGTCAGAGGCATCCATGAACAACATGAAGGGTTTGCTGTAGTCAGGGTGGTGGAGTATTGGTCGTTTTTGTAACAGCGCCTTCAGGGTCTCAAATGCGGATTTTCGTTCAGCACCCCAATGGAAAGGTGTGTTCTTAGTTAAGAGCCATACAAGATTCTCTGTGCTTAGTGAATTTTGGTATAGATTGATGATAATTGTTGAACTTTGGTTCTCTTTGGAGGGCTGGTTCTTCTTCTGCAGTGGGATGTAGTTTCGTACATCTATTGTATGACAACAATAGACTAGATGGTGACTATAATTTAAGATATAACTCCTTGGTAGTACTCTAAATTTGCATTCCCTTTGTTACTTGGACGATGTCATGACGCCCTGATCTTACTGATCCCAAGTAAATTCCTGACTAATACAAAGTAAATTATTAAACACAAAGAGTTTATAAGCAAATTATAAACTAATCGTAGTAGTTGAATGTTCTTTATTAGCATCAACTTGAAGGTAATTTATAGGAATGATGTTCACCACATCTTACCCATGACGTCTCATTTTCAATGGCACTTGGCAAAGGAACACGTAAAATGTTTGTAAGAGCATCTACAAATACTTTGACTCAGGGCATCTGCTCAGCCTCAGGGTCAGTGTAAACATCATCATCATTCTCAAAATGGCATTTCAGACGCATCTGCAATTAGCTGAACCGATTCTCTTTCACATGTAATAAGCAGCACATACCAAGGCGATTTGTATCACTAATT
>JAKSZP010006239.1:0-16931 GCA_022478985.1 Massospora cicadina | reverse complement strand
GATTGTCCTTCTGATTGGAGTTATCTTCTTTCCACTGCCATGTTTGTATATAACATTAGGTATCATTCCGCCATGGGGATAGTCTCTTCCAACTACTATACAGCTGACACCTGGCCCTTCCGGTGTTCTTTATTCATGTGTAGAAGACACTGGCAGAATGGAACCCCACCTCTACTTGAAAAACCTCGCAAACATTCTGATCAGACTTCAAACTGAAGCATATTCCTTCAGCTTAGCCAATCAGATTAGGAATTAGGCCACCAATCAGATATGATGTAGCGGGCTGGCAACATTCAAGGATGGCAATATGGTTCTCTTCCATGACCAACATGGATTTGGGTGGAAACACAAGCTTGTAACGAATGGAAATCATCTGAAAGGATGGATTTCCAAACGTTACATTCTGATTGGTTCATTCAGTTAATTTAAACTGAACTAATCGGAATTGTTGGGTATGGTGGAGTGGGTGGTCAGACTTGGAGGGCTGGGCTGAGCTGCTCCAACCATTCCTTAAGCTCGGCAGGCTTAAGGAATGAATCAGAGAGGCTCCTTGGAAGCAACTTTATAAAAGTCAAACCTGACCTTCTCAAATTCCAAGTTGGAATTCTAAGTCTTGGCCTTGGTCCCCTCCAGTTCAGTCTTTTATTATTTTCAAAATAGAAATAAAGTTCTTTCGAGGTGTTGCGCCTCACTTACCTGATATTTGGGTTTGGGTTTGTGATAGGGGACCTCATATTAGTGACAGTCCGGCCTCATCACTCCGTTTGCTGCCACATGGGCATTTCTGAGATTCGATGAGAAAAGGTTCGCCTTGCCTGTGCCTAAGTCTGTCTGGTTAGGTTGCCCACCTGGAATGCCACCACGTGGGCATTTCCAGGATGAAATGGATGGGGTCTGGGATCCCCACCCGTGACATTATTCCAACTTCATTTTGCTTCTGGTTGGAGGTGGTCCTGTCCCTCAGAGGATTTCCGTTTTGTCCTGGCTGTTGAGGAAACCGGCGCTGGGCCAACCCAGCGACTGATGGCCAGCCCTGCAACATCAGTGAAATTCGAGGGTCTGCCAAATTTCAGGTTCCCACTGATTCCAGTGGCTGTGTCTGAGGGCACCTGTTCCCAGCAGGTTCCCTCAACCCCAGAAAGTCCCAAAAAGGGGAGGATATTCACCCTGGCACCAGTGCCATGGGGTCAACCCCACTGCCAACAGGACTGAGGAAAGCGCCTTCCTGGTCGGGATGGGAAGGCCATTCTCAGGCCTGACAGCGCAAAGGGGATGGCCCATGGCCAGCACTGTTTCGCGCCTTCTGGGGCTATCGTTGGGGAAAGCACCTTCCCAGTCAGGATGGGAAGGCCATTCCTAGTGGTAGCCTCCGGGAGGTGGTGATTTGGCCAGGTGTTGGGTACAAATGTCATTACCTGTTGGGGCTTACTCCAACAGCCCAGTTTCCAGTTTCAATCCCCCCATTTCCCCTCAAGAGGATCCTTCTTGGGGCTCGAGGTGACTCACCCTGGGAAGACCTCTCACCAACGATTTCCTCCCAAAACAGTGGCTCTCTGCCCCCGGAGGGCCAATTTAGTGGGGGTTAATGTAATGAACAGAAATCATCTAAAAGGATGGATTTCCAAACGTTACATTCTGATTGGTTCATTTGGTTAATTAAAACTGAACCAATTGGAATTGTTGGGTATGGTGGAGTGGGTGGTCAGACTTGGAGGGCTGGGCTGAGCTGCTCCAACCATTCCTTAAGCTTGGCAGGCTTAAGGAATGAATTGGAGAGGCTCCTCAGAAGTGACTTTATAAAAGTCAAACCTGACCTTCTCAAATTCCAAGTTGGAATTCTAAGTCTTGGCCTTGGTCCCCTCCAGTTCAGTCTTTTATTATTTTTAAAATAAAAATAAAGTTCTTTCAAGGTGTCGCGCCTCGCTTACCTGATATTTTCAGGTTTGGGTTTGTGATAGGGGACCTCGTTTTAGTGACAGTCTGGCCTCATCACTCCATTTGCCGCTGCGTGGGCATTTCCTAGATTTGATGAGAAAAGGTTGCCTCACCTGTGCCTAAGTCTGTTTGGTTAGGTTGCCCACCTGGAATGCCACTGCGTGGGCATTTCCAGGATGAAATGGATGGGGTCTGGGATCCCCGCCTGTGACAAAGCTGGCCAGTATTTGGACTGGTCCATTTGAAGCTATAGAGAAAACTGAGGTTGATGCATATACCATCAAGGATCCCACAAGTGGTCAGATCAATAACTAAGTACATTCAAAGTTCCTCCAACCATACAAGCAATAGGAGCCTCATTGTCCAGTTAAGGAGGGGTGATGTCACAATTCCAATATGACTGGATGATAATTGTGGGACAGCTAGGTCAGAATCCTCTGAAAATGATATCAGATACAAGTATTCAAGTGCCTCAAGATGAGGTGATATTGGGATTAATTTGTTCTATTGGATATAATAGTTTTAATATTAAATCACCTCTAAATAAGGCAAATTCAACTTTGATGAATAAAAAAATTAAATTGCCTACAATTTGGGCGATACCAAATTAGAGAATAACCAGCCAAAAAGAGGAGAATTGGTGGAACTAAATAGTCCAAGCTATGAGAATGGTATCATCCAAGCTGCTGTAATATAAGCGAGATGGGCAATTAAGAGGAGGTTGTTGTCAAATGGGTTTAGGGTAAGCAGAATATAAAAGAATCCGCGGTATTAAGTATATTGAATAAAAGAGGTTGTGGGAGCAAGTGCTCCATACATATTTATAAGTTTATTCTAAGTTTTCTGGACAACAATCATCATATCATTGGTCCTAGTTGCTCAGTGGGTCAAACCCTGTGCAAAATCCGCCAGCGTATCTATTGATACTTTCAATTTTATAAAAATAACTTATGGGATAGTCCTTACTGTATTAATTATCGTTGGGGTCTTGAATACTCCATTTCAGCTATTGATACTGGGACTGTTAGTAATAGAATTCTGTAGGTTTCTTTGTAAGTACATGCCCCTAGGCAAGATATTGAGGGGGAATTTTTGGAAATTCAACTGCGATGACCAATTCTAACCAACATTGTGGTTTGGTTTCTCAGTCTAATAAAATTTTAAAAACCCCGTCAGAGATATCCAATTCTTAGTTGGACTGAAAATTGACCCTTTGGAGTTATCAGCCTCCTCTAATAGATGAGGCTAAGCAATCTGAAGGGGCTAAGCCATCCACAAGAAGGTTGATCCCATCTAATAAGAACTTTATCAGATCTGACCATCACAAGTATATTAATAATAATCACCAATATCAGTCCTCTATTAGAAAAAATCTTACCTCAGTTGAAGCACAAAGATCCTCATGAAGAACTACCAAATCTACTCCTACAAATATCCCTCATTAACTAAAAAAAGTAACACTATTTTTGTCTCACGTAGCTCAATTTTGGTCAGTTCATAACAGAGTTCTGTATTCTGATTGGAATTTATTATTGCAACGAAGCTAATAACTTCGTTACCTCGTTTCCACCTTTGCTAGAGCCATGAAACTAATAATTTAATTGCCTTTGTACCATCTGAAAATTACAATTTTCCATAATATTCTAACAACTATCCTCAGCCAACCTGAAGATCAAGCCAAGGATTGCCCCTTCTTCAAAAATGAGTTGGAATATAGGGGTTTGTCATTAACACCAGCGTACTGCAGTCAAAGATACAAAAGATCAAAGCCATAAAGTGGATGGCTATCCTGATGAGTGTCTGAGATATCCAAGTGTTCCTTGGAATGGTTGGATATTATGGAGATTCATATGAAATTTCACTAAAATCGCCAAGCCCCTTTTCATCTACTAAAGGATCCAAAGAAAGGATTCATGTTGAATGAAGAGGCTCAAGGTTCTTCCAATGAGTTATGCCAATACCTTATTGATTCTCTAGTTTTAAAATACAAGATTTTCTAATCCAGAGTTTATAGTACAAACCAATGCTTTGTTGATGGCGATTGGCGTCATCCTGAGTCAAGTGGATGAAAATGAGTGTGTCCATCTGGTAGCCTATGTGAGCTGGATGCTATCAACAGCAGAATGGAACTACACCGTTATTTAGCATGAATGCCTCAAGTTGATTTACGCCTGTAAGCTGTTTCAGGTTTATATTCAAGATACGCACTTTAAGGTGGTGACAGACCATTCCTCCATGTGCTGGCTACATAATTTGAAAAACTGGAAGGACGTTTGGTCCAATGGGTATCGAAACTTCAAGCTTACAACTTTGAAATTGTCCATCAAGCAGGAGCTGCCCACCAAAATACAGACTGTTTATCAAGGTTGCCCATGGGCAAGTGGTAAACCATCAGGCTGACGAACTATTCCAATGGATGGTCAATGGAGAGATTGGGAATGAGCCCCAAGAAATACAAGGTGTGCTTTGAAAATAATGGAAAACGCCAAGGCCTATGATGGACAAGTACGCAAGACAATTAACAAAAAAGACTGCTATTCCTGAAACCATCAGGACAAGTGGCAATAATTTAAGCCACACATAAGGTTGTTGGGCTTGGAGGCCTGAGGAAGACAACCAACCACATTTGGTATTATTATTACTGGGAGTCTATTAAATATGATGTGGCCAATTATCTGGCTTGCTGCGTGGAGTGCCAGTTGCATAAACCACACAAGAACATTACCAGATATAGACTGGTCCACCCAAAATTTGCCTGGCATACGGTGTCCATTAATTTGATGGGACCTCTGAATATGAGAACTGAGGAGTCAAGTATATCATAGTGGCGATTGATCATCTGAAAAGATGGGTTAAGATTAAGGCACTATTGAATGTGGACGCTACAAGTACCACGCACTATATCCTGGATCAAGTCTATTTATCACCACAGATGCCTGCAAGTCTTGTTGAGTGACAACGGGGAAAATACACATCTCATGTGATCCCAATGGTGAATGAAATAATGGGGATCTGAAGTATCATGTCATTCTACTACCAGCCAGAAACAAACTGACTGGTAGAATGAGTAAAAAGAACACTGGCATCAATGCCGAGGAAGCTGGTTTCTGGAAAAACTTCCGCTTGGGTAAACTACCTTAGTTTGGTGACATTTGAATATAACATTATTCACCATACAGCAACGGGAAAAACGCCATTTGAACCATTGTATGGAAGAAAGGCCACGTTACCTCTGACTGTATATTTGGCAGTTGAACCAACATTGGGGATGATTTCAGATAAGCACTTACTCTGGCTATCAAACAACCTGATTGAAATGCAATCACAAGCCTTTAGTACGACCTTGAAGAGAAAGATAAAGCCAAGATGATGGATATAAAAACTTACTAGCATTACATAGGTACTTTGTAGGTGATAGTGTAACCTATTGCAATACACCTGGCTTTGGGAGAAGAAAAAAAATTAGATGCAGAGTGTTCAGGCACATTCAAGATTAATGCCAAGATGGCAATAAACACAGTCCATAAAAAATCTCGCAGATAAAAGAATAGTGATTGGGTCCATGTGAAGTACCTAAAGCAGTTGATCCAAAATAAAAAATGAGCGTTCCCAAAACCACTTAACCATTAAAGATGTTTATGACCTAGAATTTTTTAGTTAAGTTCTAAAAAGTACCGCTGAACCAAAATAAATGGTTAAGTTTTAAAAATAAATAATCATAAAAATAATAAAATAAGAACTCTGTAAAATTTTTTTGTTTGGGTACTATTCA
The DNA here is from genome assembly GCA_022478985.1 of Massospora cicadina. Classification (NCBI taxonomy): domain Eukaryota; kingdom Fungi; phylum Entomophthoromycota; class Entomophthoromycetes; order Entomophthorales; family Entomophthoraceae; genus Massospora; species Massospora cicadina. The sequence goes on along the minus strand of JAKSZP010006239.1, from coordinate 11,224 downwards.
TCAATAACCCAATAAACTTATTACTGCACAGGTTCAGTTATTGTGCAATTTGTCCACGTTGTATAGTATTTGATATTATCAGTTGATAATAGTATGAAGACTATTATCTGTAGTTGAATAGAATTCTAAGATCTCAGCTCAATGCTCAGCTAATATTCCCACTTAAAATACTTAAGATGTCTTGATATAGGGATTCATTCCCTTATACTGTCCAACATGATCTTCACTATAATTCCCTGGTGACAGTTTCTTTGGTACAACACAGTTGTCAGCAATCTCCAATTTTTTTCTCCTCTTTCTCTAGATTACTGCTCAGAACTTTACTCTTTTCCTAAAAAAGTCTCCCAATTATTGCACACAACAATGATATCCTTGAGAAGAATAGAACAATTGAAAGCTGATAAAATTTACTACATAAAATATATCCTGGATATAAACTATAGAACTGTATAACTTTGTTCTAAACTCTGGGTTACTTGTGTTTTTTTATTATAAGTGAATTTTAGAGAATTTATAGTGGGGATTCGGTCATCTAATACTCAGTTGACACCTCTTCAGTGAAATGGCAGCCATTGCCGTTGAATCACCCATCATTGTCTCAGCAGCAATGGTCTTCCCCATCTTGGCTAGGATTTCATCGTTGGACATCCTTGAGACCTAAACGGAAAGAGTCAGAAAATGTGTCCCTAACATTTTCCTCATGATCCAAGCAAACCAACCATATTTGGTTAGTGACCTGCTTAGGTAATGGGACTTGTTAACCATTAAGTAAGCTTACAAACCAACTGATCAATTTGCTAGTTGAAGGCGGCATCAATCACCTCGCAACTTACTACTAACATTCCCAACCTTTCAGTGATGAAACCCAACTGTTGAAATTTCATTCCTAGTTGATGTTAGCCTTGGCTAAGGATTAAGCTAGCATTAACCTCAGGGTTGAATCAGAGATTAAATCTTTCTCAATCAGGTTTATAGTCTCAAATGTTTTAATTTTGTAAAATTTATGCTTACAAGGTTGAGAGGGTTGTCTTAAAAGCAGAATCAATTCTAATTAATATAATGTTTATTTTATATATTACTAGTTGAAATGCCAATCTAATATCGAGTGGATTGTAATTGTTGATACAAATTATTACATGATAAATCTACCAATTGGATTACCTTTTTTGAGAATTGGACTATTGCTTAATTAATGAAACCAGAAAAGCTCTAAATCGAAAGTTGATTAATTTTTAATCTGAGATCACTTTATCTAAGTTAGGAGGTGAGCAGGAGTGAAGTAAATCCACTTAAGAAAAATTGATCCGCATCAAGATGCTACTCACCAGTGTTATAAAAGTATATCTAATGAATGTGATCAAATACTCAGAAGCTGATGAATGCCATAGATATAGCCTTTTGTAAACCAACTGCTGCTGATGCAACCTCAAGCAGTTCATAACTTTCACACCCCTGTTCCCAATATATTCCTCATGATAATTATACATCAGTATGATCAAAATATTTATATTTTGGTCACCCTATTTAAGGTTGGCTTTTATTTTAATAAAATACCTTCCTTTAACTACCTTTATATGTGTTTTTAAGAGTTTCAGTTACACTTGACATCAAGAGTGGGTTAAAAGGTCCCCAAGGTTAGGTGCTGGGTTATGCACCTAGGAATAGTCGGCGCTACCAATTCCCAACCTAGATCTACAGAATACCCCACATGGATTTTCCCAGTCAGTGGAGCCAGTGATGGACAAGCGGGGATTAACAATGAGGGTGGAGAAGCAAGGGGTCAGGCTTCCCAGGAAGGAGGAAGAGTACCACCGGTGCACACCAAGGGTTAATCTGCCAAGGTGAAGTTGGTGATCTGCTGGATTGGGGAGTTGCCTGTGGACCTGTAGTGAAAGGTGCGCCAACGAAGGCAAAAGAGCAAGGGCCAGCAGTCTTCATACTGTTTGGCCTGGCACACTAGTAGAGTCCCAAATGTAGCAAATTGCAAAATTTGCAACACCAACTGATCCCAATTGGTACACCTGATAGTTAATCACTATCAGATGCTCCTATTTTGTTGGCAACTCCACCCAAAGAGATCTTAATCATTCGTCCTGATCAATTCCTGATGAATATGACCAGGAAAATATATACCAAAATCCCCCAAACATAGTTACTCCAAAATTAGGGTCCAATAATTTCCAATTTACCTCGCATTAGGAAATTATCCACCTAGCAATTCCAGGTAATCTAGCAGGCTAGGATATGGGTAAATATCCCAACACATCCCCCCTATTGCCTAGATTTTCAGCAAGAAAAGGACTGTGTCATGAGAACATTGCTTCAGACACTTAGTCAGATACTTCTTTTGCTCAAGCGGAGTACTATTGTCAATACTCAATGCTGCTTGGGATGATCTTCAGCATGCAGATCTCTTCCTCCTCCTCCTTGCTATCACCTACTCAGAGCATGGTCCCCAAAATCTACTGTCGTTCCAGGCTGATTGATTTACTCATGACAATATTAGTCCTGGGATCCAATTTCCCCTGTAAGGGTATATGTTCCACTGACATACTCAGGATTCTTGATCTGGTGTACTCAATTTCCTGATTTTCCCCTCATCCTAGACAGGAGACTCTTGCCATCAATGTTTGTTTTGCAGCCCAATTAAGAATGCTTATTTATGTTTGCCATTGTTATTTTTCTTTCATAACTCTTGGCTCATGTCATTCTTAATTCTTCTCTTAAGGAGCTTATCCCATTAATTTTGAGATTAAATTTTTCCAAAATTGAAGCTTAATGGATTGTAGAGTGCATAATTTTTTTTCATATAAGTCCAACATCACCCCTCTCATCCAGCTCATATGCCAAATTCTGAGTCACGGCATCAAAAACTACTAAACAGTTTATCTGATCAAAATCTTTGGCTCTTCCAGCAGATAAGTCAGGATGCATGCCAAGCCTCTTCTCTGATCCTTCCAGGACTCATATGCCTAGTCTGGCACAAGCAGCTAGTCTTTCCATTGAATTACTGAAAATGGTAACCAATACCTCCAAAACTAAGCTAGTGATTGTTTGAACAACTCGAGCCCATTATCCCTCTGTTGTCAATTCCAGAGTTGGATTTCGAAACTCTCCTGGATTTAGCTCCTTTTGAAGATGCACCAAACATTATTGTGGATGATCTGGAAATTATGCCCTTTGCTCTTGATAACTCTTTTCTTTCTGGGTCATACTTGCTTCTTGAGTTCCTCATCTGACTTGGACAATACTACAAACCTGCTACCTTAGTTACCAAGCTCACCATTGGTAACAATATTCATTTTGAACTCACCCAAGCTAAATTATGGGCCCAAGTTACTGAGGCTTTATCCCCAGTGCTGAATCCCTCTGATCTTGAGAACATCCTAGATTGGGATATCACTGCTTATGCTCTTCGCTTTGCAAGCTAAGTTCTTTGAAGTTGGTCCACAAAGCTTCCAGTTTCTACCGGGTTTCATTGTTCCTTCAGCTTCAGCTTCTGGGAAGCCCATAGTCATTGCTTGCAGGATGCCATTCACTCCCTGTATGACTATCTTGTCTCCAGCGCTTCCAATTGGTATCTTCTGATGATGGCTTTAGTAGGGGGCACGCTATGGCAACCCATGTCTAGCATCCCTTGTTTTCTGATGGCCCATATGTCTGGTGTTCTTGATGAAGCCCATTGGCAGGCGCTTAAGACTAATCTTCCAGCTCCAGTACCATATTGAGATTACTAGGGGTTATTTGCCAACCGCCTCTTTCTATACTGTTGCTTCCCTCCCCACTCTGGGGTTTTGCAATTGGCTTCTTCCGACATTTCAATTTTCCTTCCCCCAGTCACTTTCTCACAGAGATCTGTGTCCACTCAAATACTTGGTTTTACATAGGTCTATCCCTCACTAGCATCTGATCTCACATTGATTTCAATGGGCTTTTCATTCCTACTACGATCCATCCTCCCTCCCACAAGAGGCAACATAGGCAGAATCATCCCCATATCAAGGGTAATTAAGAAAAATTGAGAAAATTTAAAAGTAATCAGTTTTTTCTATTAGTTTATAATCTTTTCCCCAATATCTTTTATCAATCTTTTATTTTTTTCTTTTTTTCCATGGGACTTGACCTTTTTTCAGTTCAGTGGTCCATCTTTCTTTATTTTCCCCCCAAACTGGGTCCTAGGTACTTAAAACTACCAGTTTTCTATGGCTCAGAGATCCTTTTTTGAACTTAACCAGCTAGATTGGTTCAGAGGTCATTATCTTGAACTTGACCTAATAATCCGAACATGACCAATTTAATGATTCATTGGTCCTTCAGGAACTCATTTGTTTTTATTATATGATCCATCGCTTCAGATACTCAGCATGGACTAAATAGACAACTCTTCCATCCAAGAGATTCTTTATGGAGTAGGCATCAGTCACCATCTTGGCGATAATCTCAAACGTACCAAACCACAATGCATCCAGTTTGTTTCTTCTTCCAAAACCATGTATATTGCAAAAGGCCACTCTTTTGCTTATTCAATATTCTGCTAAGGCCAATCAGTTCTTATTGTCTGTCAATTTCTCTTGTATTCTTTTCACCAATGTAGTATTAAATGTTTGCAATTGCATCTTGATTAGGATATTTATTATTCAGTTAAAGTACTGTTCAACTCTCATCCCTGACGTTGGTTCCACCACCAAATATAAAATTTCCAGCAACGCGGCCTTCCTCCTATATAACAACTCAAACGGCGTTTTTCCTGTCACTTTATGATGACTGATATTTTAGGCAAATGTCAACAAACTCAGATATGTTCCCCACGCAGAAGTTCTTCCTGCGACCAGCTTCCTCAGTGTCATGGCCAGCGTTCCATTCAATCATTCTACCAGTCCAATTATCTCCAGATGGTAGGTACAGACACAACTCCTCTTATCCTCATTATTCCATTCAGTCTTGGGATCACATGAGATGTGAAGTTTGTCCCATTGTTGCTAAGCAGGACCTGAGGGCATCCATGTCAATATACTACTTGATCCAGGATGAACCTTTTGGTGCTGGTAGTGTCTACTTTTTCCATGGCCTTTGTCTCGACCCATCTCATCAGATGGTTGATAGCAACTATTATGTACTTGACTCCCCCTGTGCTCATTGTCAACAGTCCCATCACGTCAATGGACACAGTATTCCAGGAAAATCCAGGGTGGACCAGTTGGTATCCAATTGTATTCTTATGTAGCTTGTGCAGCTGGCACTCCACGCAACAAGCTAGATAGTCGGTGACATTGTAGTTGATTGACTCCCAGTAATAGTACTGGCAAATATGATAAGTTTTTTCTCAGGCCTCCATGCCTAACAACCTTATGAGCAGCTTGAATAATAGCTGCTTTTTCTGACAGCTTTGGGAATTTTAACCTATTCCCATTAATTGTCTTAAACGCTTGTCCATCCATGGTCTCAATGTTTTCCATTGCTTTTTGAAGCACACTTTGGGTTTCTCAGGGCTCATTCCCAATTTCTCCATCGATCATTTTCTGAGATAACTCATCTGCCTGCAGGTATACCATCTGGACCATTGGTAACTGCAATAAGTCATCTGCATTATGGTGAGAAGCCCCCGCTTGGTGGACAATCAAATAATTGTAAGCCTGTAGCTTAAGTGCCCATATTGCCAGTCATCCTTCTAATTCTCTCAGATTATGGAGCCAACGCAACAAAAAGTGGTCCATCACCACTTTAAGTGCGTTCCATGGATGTACACCCAAAACTGCTTACAGGTTTAAATGAAACAAGGCATTCACGCTCCATTATGGTGTAGCTCCTCTCAGCGGTTGAGAGTGTCCAGCTCACATACACCACTGGATGTTCATCCCCAAGTTCATCTACTTGGCTTAGTATGGCGCCAATAACTATCAACAAAGCATCAGTTTGTATAATAAACTCTTTATTAAAATTCAGATTTTTCAAAATTGGAGAATCTATTAGGTAACAGCGTAGCTCATTGAAGGATTCCTGCGCTTTTTCATTCCATACAAGTTCTTTTTTTAGATCCTTCAACAGATGGAATAAGGACTCAGATATTCAGGCAAAGCCCCATATAAATCTTCTGTAGTATCCAACCATCCCAAGGAGCACTTGGATGTCTCAGACACTCTTTGGCACAGCCATCCATTTTATGGCTTCAATCTTATGGGCTTGTGGCTGCAATTTACTAGAGTTGATCACAAATCCCAGATATTCCAACTCATTTTTGAAGAAGGGGAAATCCTTGACTTAATCTTCAGGTAGCTGAGGACAGTTTCTTGAATACTTCTTCCAAGTGATGTAAATGGTCAGTAAACGTCCTACTGAACAAATTAATATAGTCCAAGTATACTAGGATGCATGACAACTTCAAGTCGCTCAGTATAGCGTCCATGGACCTCTGGAACGTTGCAGGCACATTGCATAGACCCTGGGGCATCCTCATCAGTTGGTATAGCCCCCGCATGGTAATAATCGCTCATTTTTCTTGTTCTTCTTTTTAGCAAATTGATTTGCCAATATCCTGAGATCTGATCCATCGCAGAGAAATTCTTCACTTTTTCCAATCAATCCAGTGCCTCTTCAATTCTTTGTAGGGAATATGAATCCTTTTTCATAATCTTATTCAGCTTTTGGTAGATGATCACCACCCAATTGGAGCCATCCTTTTTCTTCACAATTAAAATAGGACTTTCCCAGGGACTCAACAACAGAACTAGAAGTCCATGCTTCACTACTTTGCTGATTTCATCTTCCACTACCACTTCAGCTGCTTTTGACTATCAAATTGGTCTCATCCTTATTGGAAAATTTTCCCCAGTGTCGACCTTGTGGATCACATCTCTTGTGCATCCCAAATTGTGGTCATCCTGAGCAGATACTTACTGATACTTTTTGAACAATTTGAGCACCTCTTGCTGGACTTCCGTCAGATCAGCGAGTTGCTCTCAATCAAACAACTAATAGGTTGATACTATCAGTTACCCCAGCTAATAATTCCATCTCATTGTGAGTCCCAGAATTGTGGAATTTCCTCAATTCATCTGTCAGGATTTCTCGTTGCTTCCTAGGTCTGAAAATCATGGACCAATTTAATCAATTTTTTAATACCTTATATATTTTTTGTATTTTTTTTGCAATAGGACTTGCAACCTAAAAAGGTTCAGAGGTCCTTCTTTTCCCCTTCATCCAAACTTGGTCCTAGGTAACTCTGACCTACCAGTTATCATGGTATAAAATTTTATCCTCTTAAGATCTAACCATCCATTTGGTTCAGTGGTCCCCTTCTAGGACTTGACCAAAATTTCTGGACATAACCATTTAATGGTTTACAGGTCCGCTGGGAACATTATAACTACTTTATCTTAGGCTCGATACTTCTGATTAGTATTGAACTTCTTCACTATACAAAAAGAAGCGCTGTCTTTTCACATTTAGGCTACACTTGGCAACTTTTGTCAATACTCTTGAATATATTAGGCCTTCAATCCAGACTGGTTATTTTTCCAAAAGGTCCTAATTTCATCTCATATTTAGGCAACTTTTTCCTGGATCCTTGTATCTCATTAGCCAACAGTTCCATCTGATTGTTCAAATCGTTTTTCTCCTGAAAACGATTTTTGGCATTCATAGCTATCCTTAATTACACGGGTCATTCTGGCCTCTATAGCTTCATCCAATTTCTCCTGAATTGATGAACTCGTCATCAGCAACTTCTGATCATTGGTTGAGTGTTTTTAAAATCAAATGACTTTCTCTACTTTCTTGGATTGAACATTTCCTGTTTTGACTTCATACCTTCACTGGTATGGCAATCCAATCCTCTTGATTGGTTGCTTACTATTTCATCAAATGCCTCATTTAAACACTCACTCCTCAGGGCTATTTCAAGCGGACCCAATTTCAACCCAAGTTGTCCCTGCTGATACTCTTCATCTCAAGTAGATTTCATGTGAAACAAGTTTCCTTACAGCACTTGATAGTTCCATATCTAAGCTGCAAGTTCTTTTCCATGGTAATGAGTATCTTCCGTTTGATTCAATCAGAGCTCCACTTCTGAGCTGGGTGAACACCAATGAACGTGATCCACTTCACGTTCTATCCTTATTAAAGTTACTTTCCTTAGTAACTTATTTCCAAAAATTGGAAACATTTTCGTATGACATCCTTATAAAGTTCTTCTACTCAACTACACCCCTGTAGGGAGCACCAATTTGTAAAAATTTATGGTTTCTGGTTATTATCGATCAATAAACCCAATAAACTTATTACTGCACAGGTTCAATTCTTGTGCAATTTGCCCACGTTGTATAGTATTTGATATTATTGGTTGGTAATAGTATGACGACTATTATCCATAGTTGAATGGAATTTTTAGGTCTTGGCCCAACGCTCAGCCAGTATTCCTGCTTGAAATACTTGAGATGTCTTGATATAGGGATCATTCCCTTGTACTGTCCAACCAAATCTTCTCTGAGATTCCCTTGTGACAGTTTCTTTGGTACAACACAGTTGGCAGCAATCCCCAATTGTTTCTCATTCTTCTCTAGATCCCTGCTCAGATCTTTACTCTTTTCCTAAAAAGAGTCTCCCAACTATCTCACACAGCATTGATATCCTTGAGAAGAATAAAACAATTGAAAGCTAATAAAGTTTACTACTTAGACTATATCCTGGATATAAATTATGGAACTGTGTATCTTTGTTCTAAACTCTTGTTTACTTGTGTTTTTTTATTATAAGTGAATTCTAGGGAATTTATAGTGAATATTCAGTCATATAACACTCAGTTGGCACCTCTTCAATGAAATGGCAGCAATTGCCGTAAAATCACCCATCCTTGTCTCAGCAGCAATGGTCTTCCCCATCCTGGCTAGGATTCCGTCATTGGACATCCTCAAGATCTAAATGGAAAGAGTTGGAAAACGTGTCCCTAACATTTTCCTCTCAATCCAGATGAACCAACCATATTTGGCTAGTGAACTGCTTAGGTAATGGGACTTGTTACACCAACAAGGCAGGTCACAAACCAACTGATCGATTTGTTAGTTGCAGGTGGCATCACTTGCCTCGCAACTTACTACTTACATTCCCAAACAGTCAGTGAAGAATCCTGACCATTCCAAATCAGCACACCTGATATTTAATCACTATCTGATGCCCCTATTTTGTCAACAACTCCACCCAATGAGATCTTAAGCATTTGTCCGGATCAATCCTCAATAGATATGGCCAGGAGAATATCCCAAAATCCCCCAAACTTAGTTTTATAAAATTTTGGTCCACCAATTTCCAATTCACCTCACATTAAGGAATTATCCCCTAGCAATTCCTGGTAATCTAGCAGGCTGGGAATATGGGCAAAAATACCAACAACCTATAAAAATATGAAAACTGGTAGGTCAGAGTATACCTAGGAACAACTTTTTCTTTCCACTCAGACTAACATTTGAGTGACTTTAATTAGAATAAAGTGAAAAGAGCCTAACTAGCCTACGCTGACCTCCCCACTTCGTTCCCTGATGACCTCAGATTCTCCGTCAGCTGCTCCCATGTGGGGCAGTGGCAAAACCCCACCCAACATTTTTCATCCAGTGGAAAAATGTGCTCGTACTGGATCATCCAGTCCCAATAGTACATCATGTCAGTTCATTTCACCCAAGGATCTTGACATCCACATGGCACGTGCCCAAGCAGTGCCTCACAGCTCACTCATTCTCCCCCAATCCCAGATTCATTCCAGCCTTTGGGTCAAATATGGGAAATTATTTTTATACGCCAAAACGCCATTATTGACTTAGCCCAGGATGTGATGCTTCCAGCTGGGTTTATAGATTTCCTCCCCTATAAAGATATTTTGATCTAGGCTTCACTTGTGAAGCTTATGCCACCGCTGTGGTCACCGTTCCTCTGGTTTTCCAGGGCACCCCTATCCCCACAATGCGCACCTGGCTCCCCACTGACATCACTATGATGGTTCAGTTTGTGGGGTTGCCCACTCACCTTCCCCCTGCAGTGCTCCATCATAAGCTGATGGAAGGCTTGGCTACATGTGACTCCAGCCCCATCCTTCAGTTTGTGGTCCCTAACGGACCCACTCGCCTTGCTGGGCCTCAGACATTCACCACAATTAGCCCAAATTTAAACAAAATTGCTTTGTTGATCCCCCTCACGCTGAAATTCCCTCTTCCCCTGACCACCCATTATGGGCCTGTGTCAAGGGCAGGTGGACTATCTGTCCATCCTGCTTTGAGTTGGATCACTCAAAGCATAAATGCCCCTATCTTGCTGCATCCGTTGGACTTGCGTTGCCTCCATCTGGCCCACAATACGCCACACACTCCACTGCCTTTCTGGCATGGGGTACAATCCTTCTCCCCTCCCCAAAACCTGCAGCCAATGCAGCGCCCACAGATGCCAATCAGGCCCCTCCTCAGTTCAGTGCCACATGCGCTTCAACCAATCAGAAGACAGCTTGAATAATGGTTTAATCCCACATTATTCCTCAATTGACAGCCACAGCCCATAAATCCACCATCACCAATTACAGATATGACTTGAAAAATGGAATTCATTGGATGAAACTGATGAAATGGGCAATATAATTGAAGACATGAATACCAAAATTAAAGAATTTATAAAGTAAAACGCCCCATTCAAATCCATTGGCATTTTTAGGCGCCCTGACCAAATGCTGCTGTGTTCCGCTCTGACCACCAGCTTGATGTTACTGCAGCTAAAATCCCAGATAACACTGACATCCGTGAGATGTCTGATTTGTCAGTAGTGATACTTGGCAAGAATATCCCTCATCCCATTATTGATCCAACCTTTGCCTTGCAAGGCATAAGTAACACCCTAACCCTCCACAAACAAGCAAATGCCGCCATCAAGAAATTGGCTATCACTTTTCAGGCCAAAAAAAGAAGCACCTGCGCCACTGCAGATTTATTATCCCAGCTTCCTTCCATCAATCTTCATGTGGAAGACTTCTTTCTAAATACCTAGGTGCAATTTTTGATTTAGGTAAGCTTAATAACCAGATGGCCATCATCCAACTCGCTCCCTATGTCGCTGATCACCCCAAACCATTACTCCACGCCTTGGCCCATACACTTTCCTTTGATATGGAATCTGATTCTGAGGATAAGCCCCCCAATCACCCTTCCCCTTCCACCATGTTGGGATGAGTGACTTGTCGCTGTCTCACTTGGTT
>JAKSZP010006238.1:0-16965 GCA_022478985.1 Massospora cicadina | reverse complement strand
AAACTTACCAAAATTTTGAAGAAACAGCCAGCGCAGGTATTGGAGCCCAGTCTGCAAAAATCCAGGCTAATGGAGCTGGGCCAGACTGGTCCAGTCTGAGAGTCAGATCAGAACTCGATTCAGGTTTTAAACCAGGCCATCAGTGACTCAGACCAGTTACTCCTACCCCCTAGAACAGATCTGAGAAGTTCAGATTGTGTAGACAATCAAATTGAGAGTCTGGACTGAGTTGCAGACAACCGAGCACCAAGGCCACAGCCCCCTGGGACAAATTCAGAAAATCTGAACTGTGTAAGCTTCTCAACTCAAATGGTCAAGGCCTGGATCAGTACCATCAACCTGGTCTGGTCCCAAAAATTTGAGAAAATCAGCAAAAGTTTTTTTGATTTTTTCCAAGATTTTGGGCATCCATCCACTCCACCACCCGCCAGCCAACCAAACCCCATTGCCAATCCCCAACCACCCAATACCCTAGAATCCCCACTATGCGGCTTGTCCAATACTTAAGGCAACTGCCCTGTCAATGGGCAGTTGTCAGTTCATTCTCTATTCTCCTCATGCTTTGCACCAAAATAAAGCCAAATACCCTGAACACCTTGTCATGGACTCCGCCTGTTTGTTTTTTCTGTTCAAAATTCCACCAATCAATCCAGCAAAGTGCTGCCACCCAAATAGTTATCCCGATGATTGCCAAATGGGTCATCTGGTCACTCAACCCTGCCACATGGAAGTGGATCATATCTGCGGTGAACCGCCTCGCTCTTGATGATGGAGTCAACTCTCCATCCATTTTTGCATATCTGTTAAATGTGAACCCATCCATTCACTTCGCCATCATGTTTTCCAAGAGTGTCCCCCATCGGAGCAGCCTCAAAGCCCCCACCCCAATGCCCACAAGCTCAGCCCCCACGCCTGGCTCATCCGCCGTTGATCCCACCCACCAAAGGGCCCCAGAGTACCCCAACCAAGGGGAACTTAGCCCTAACATGCGTCAAGAGTCATTTTCCCCTCTGACAGCACCCCTGTCCACGCAGTGGGTCCTGTGCCACCCCTCTCTGGCGCACAGACCCACCTACCTGTAACCAAAGGCCAGCAACTGTGCACCCTGGAGGAGTCATTGTCCTCCCTGCCTCCCCCACCCTTGGGGGTTGCCCCCACAAGGCTCGCAGTTGCCCCCATTGCAACCATCTGGTTTGCCTGGGGGCCTTTGGTACATTTGTAAACACTTACTTTCCTCACATCCCCACTAGATCCCCCCTTCTTCTAGTCACACAGACCGCTGTGCCCTTGGCATTCTGGGCTCTCCACTGGGTGCTCACACACCCTGAATGGAGCTCAGTCTAATTCTTATCTGCTGTTTCCATGACACATTTGGGCATTTTATTTGATTCAATTAATTACATTGTTTTTAGTTTTAGTTTTAGTTCAATAATGTCTGTCCCCTGGTTGGCTTACCTTGATTAAATAAATAAAATGCATAGAAAAACTGATATATTTTTATAATTTTTATTTTTTTAATGGTTATCCTCAACATGGGGATGATTCTGCCTATGTCACCCCTTGGGAGAGGGAGAATGGATCACAATAGGAGTAAACAACCATTTAAATCTATGTTAGATCAGATGCTAGAGAGGGATAGACATACACAAAACCAAGTTTGTTGAGCAGATGCAGATCTCTGTGAGAAAGTGACTAGGAGATGAGAAATTGAAATGTTGGAAGATGCCAAACATGATACCCTGGAGTGGGGAGGGATGCAACAGTATAAGAATATGAAGTCAGCAAATAAACCTGAGTAATCCCAATATGTCACTGGAGCCAGAAAATTGGTCTTGAACGCTTGCTGATGGGCTCTATCAAGAACACCAGACATATGGGCTGGCAACGAGCATGGGATACTAGGTGGGGGTTGTCAAATCATGCCCCCTATCAAAGCCATCAGTGGAAGATCTGATGGGATGCGCCAGAAATGAGATAGTTGTGCAAGGAGCAAATGGCATCCTGCAAGCAATGACTATGAGCTTCTTGGAAGCTGAAGCAGAAAGAGCAATGGAAGCCAGGAGAATCTGGAAGCTTCATGGCCCAACTTTGAAGAACTTGGCCAGAAAAGTGAAGAGCATAGTCTGTGATATCCCAATCTAGGATGTTTTCAAGATTGGAAGAGTTCAGAGCTATGGACAAATCCTCAGTAATTTGGGACCTTAATTCTGCATAGGAAAGTTCAAAAGATACGCTGTTGCCAATGGTTAGTTCAGTAGCCAAGACAGCTGGCTTGTAATATTAACTGAGTTGGAAGAGGAACTCTAGAAGCAAGTCCAATCTGGAAAGGAGTGAATTATCAAGAGCAAAGGGCATTGCTTCAGGAGTTTTGACAATGATGGTAGGAGTATCTGTGAAGGGAGACAAATCCAGGAGAGTTTCAAAATTTAACTCAGAAATTAATGATAGAGGAAGAATTGGTTATGAGTCATTTGAGACAATTAATAACCTGGTTTCAGCGGATTGGTTACTGTTTCCAGTAATTTTATGGAAGGACTGGCTACTGGTACTTGACTAGGAGTATGAGTCCTGGAAGGACCATAGAAAAGGTTCCAGCGTGCAGATTGACTCATCCACTGGAAGAGCCAAAGGTCTTGATCAGACAAGCTATTGAGCAGCTGTTGGTACTGAGACTTGTAATTTGACATATGAGCTGAATGAGAGGGGGGATGTCAGACTTATATGTTAGTCAAGATTATGCACTCTGAAATCAATTAAGCTATAATTTCAGAGAAATTTATCTCAAAATTAATGGGATAAGCTCTCCAGAGAAGATTTAAGAATGATATGAGCCATGATGTTATTAAGAGAAAATAACAAGGTCAAACATAAGTGAACATTCTTAATTGTGTCACAAAATGAACATTGACAGCAAGAATCTCCTTTTAAGGATGAGGAGAGAATCAAAAATCAAGGACGCCAACCAAGAATCCTAAATATGACAGTGGGTCATATGCCCTGATGGGGGAAAACTGAATCCCAGGTTAATATCATCATGGGTAAATTGATCAGCCCGGCATGACAGAATGTTATGGGGACCACACTCTGAGTAGGTGGTAGTGAGGAGGAAGAGGAAGAGAGCCACATGCTGAAGGTCATCCTGAGCAGCGTTGAGTACTGATTGATCATACTCCGCTTGAACAAATGAAGTATTTGACTGAGTGTCTGAAGTGGTGTTCTCCTGCCCTGATCCTTTTCTCGCTGGAAATCTAGGCAAGAGAGGGGATGTGTTGGGATTTTTCCCATATTCCCAGCTGGCTAGATTACCAGGGATTGCTAGGGGATAATTCCCTAATGTGAAGTGAATTGGATATTGGTTGACCCTGATTTCAGGGGTAATAAATGTTTGGGTGATTTTAGGTTATTTGCCTAGGTTGGACTCATCAGGGATTGATCCAGACAAATGCTTAAGATCTCATCAGGCAGAGTTGCCAACGAAATAGGGGCATCTGATAGTTGATTAACTATCAGGTGTACCAATTGGGATTGGTTGGGTTTCATCACTGACCAATTAGGAATTTAAGGATCAAGTTGCAAGGTGAGTGATGCTGCCTGCAACTAGCAAATCAATCAGTTGGTTTGCAACCTGCCTTAATGGGTAACAAGTCCCATTACCTAAGCAGGTCACTTGCCAAATATGGTTGGTTCACTTGGATCAAGAGGAAAACGTTAGGGACACGTTTTCCAACTCTTTCTGTTTTAGGTCTCAAGGATGTCCAACGATGGAATCCTAGCCAGGATGGGGAAGACCATTGCTGCTGAGATGAGGATGAGTAATTCAATGGCAATGGCTGCCATTTCATTGAGGAGGTGCTAACCAAGGGTTGGGCGCCAAATTCCCCACTATAAATTCCCTAAAGAATTCACTAATAAAAAAGAAGTAATTACCAGAGTATTATCTTAGTATACTTTATCAGAATCCATTTTAAGTTCTATTCTTTCTCAGGAAAATTATTGCTGTGTGCTCTAATTGGGAGACTCTTTAGAATAAAGAGTAAGGATCTGAGCGGGATCCAGAGAAGAAGCTGAATTAAATCAGGGATTGCTGCCAACTGTGTGTCATAAAGAGAAACTGTAAACAGGGATCTGAGCATAGATTGAGTTAGGTGGTACCAGGAATGAATCCCTATTCAGGACATCATAAGTATTTTGAGAGGAAATACTGGCTGAGCGTTGGACCAATTTCTAGTACTTCAATTTAACTATGGATAATAGTCTCTATACTATTATCAACAATTATAATTCACTATCAAAACAATGTGGAGAATTGCACAACAACTGAACCTGTGCAGTTAATATATTTAAAGGGTTTTATTAACTGAGAATAATCTGAAAACCTATAAATTTTAACAAATGAATAATGAGATATCTAAATAAGGTGTTTGGTAAGCTGGAGTCGCTCCTTGTGCTTCCTGAAAGCCTATAAAAGTGGATGAGAGAATATAAAATACTAAAATTCAACCTTTGCTAACACAGATAGAAAGGAATGTGGCACTTTCATTGACCTAAATGGGTTAATTTCAGGGTGAGGAATTGTTAGGGTTTTTGTGAATAAAAGATTTGGGATATGGCTTATATTATAAATTTATAAACAGATTAATCCAAAAATCTACAAGGTGCAGACTGTTGTGCAATATACTTATGAGGTGGGATAATGGCTTAGTAAGATCAATTGCTTAAAAATGGGCTGCATTATTATTTACAATTCATTTCTGAAACAAATTTTAGGCTTTTTTATTTTATCCAAGACTGTTTTCAATTGTCCAATTATGCCTTAGCATCTGCATTATCTGTTGACACATTTAAAGTCCATTGCTATCCATTTTATAAAAGCATTTTTATATTCAAACTTGTAAGTCTGGGGGAGCATCCCCTCTGCCTAGATTAGGCGGTGTTCCCATTTCTCACTAAAAAGGGTCTGAAGAGGGCAGCTGTCCCTCTTGTTACACAGGGTGATCTTGCCCATGTGGTATATGAGCATTGGGTAACAGCCCTCTCTCTGAAGATTCCACCACCTGTCACCACAATTGCCTCCACCAAATTAGTATGGTAAATTGAGGAAATTTGCTTTTAAAAAATTGGGAGCTGCCACCTCATGGGCTGAAAGGTTCTTATGAAGTCAATGGCACCAAGCCTCTCAAAATCAAGATCCTGAAGCTGTAAACCCTCAGTAATGAAGCCTGATGGGCTTGCACATTCAGTAAATGAGAAGCTAAGTGTCAAATCCTTGGGAAAACTTGCCAATGGCATCAGGCCATTGTTAAATGTTGTCATTGGTTCAAAACCTGCTACAAAAACATTGGGGACAAGGCCTGACGGGCATGTACCTCTTAATATGAAAGTGTCCAGTGATGAATCCTCAGTTAAAATCCCCAATGGCATCAGGCCATTGGGTAATGTTGTAGTCAATTTGGAACTCCCCTCAAAAACATTGGGGACAAAGCCTGACTGGCATGTACTCCATTGTCAAATGTTGCTGATAGCACAAACCCATCCCCTCAAAAATCTAGATCATCATTTGATGCATCTCACTTGACCAAACAGACACCAAAGTGACTGGGTGCAATCAGGTTGAGTATCCTGAACCCACTTCTGACCATTTGGGACTGCCCTCTATGTGATATGGCCTTAGGAGATCCCTGTTGCCTATCAGGCAAGACGCCATCATGCTAGCTATAGTAAATGCAGAGAACTGAAAGTCAGGTGTCTGAGGTCAAACTGACAGCAACTCAGCCTGCCGCTGACTCCTTCAAGGTCAGTTCAGATTGAATTTGTTTTCTCTCTCTAAGTTTACTGGGTTAGATCAAATAATAGCGACCCAATCTCATGCTTTACTGTTATTCTCCAAGTTAACCATTTATTTAATCAGTTTTAACACACTTATGAAACTGAAGGTCAATTTTCTTAAATTTAATATTTATTAAAATCTCCTGAGTTTCCAATTTTTGATTTATTTCAAATTTTTGCTTGCTGAGCTCCCTATGGCACTAACCATGTGGCCCATTGGGCCCTACATTGGCTGGTCAATACCAGTCTTGATAGTAACTATAGCTCCTCCATAGTCAACTGAGCATATTTTGTAAGAAACTTCTTGGAATTCAACCCAATTGTCAAAGCCATCTACCAAAAGGATATCAGAATCTTGTGGGCCCATCTGTCTCTAGTCCATGCAAGGATCCTCCCCCTCACCTCTGTTTTTGTTCCAGACCTTCCTATAGAGTATCCCAAAACATCTGGTCTGATTGTTCAACTCCCTGCAGCAAGGTTCACTGGGTCTGGAGTTGCAACAGCCTGGTTTCTTGAAGGGTTCCTTTTTATGCTCACAATTTACCAACGCTCAAACATCACACATCTCCCCACACAAGCCAACATTGTTGAGAGGCAATGCCTCTGGCATTTGGTCTTGCCTTTTGGGTGCTTTTGCATCTTTACTGGCGGGACATTCCAAACTTCATATGCCATCTCCCTGACACAAAATTGCAATTTTTCATCTGTGGCACTTCAGGTATCATATCTTTTACCACAAATAATGATTCTAATTAAGTTGTTGGACAAAAGAGCAATTTGCCTTTATATCATAAACTTGAAATATACCTATAAAACCTGAAAAGAGATGTTTGATTTTAATTGCATAATACTATTCTGGTTCAGTGAAAAAGATGATTTTGGGTTTGAGAGTTGGCTGTGGGGTGGGAAGGGTAAACATGGGGAACAACTGCCAACTATCTTTCATTCAAGGTATGTCCTAGGTCACTTTTCTTGGAAAGAAGCAGAGCCTTAACATTAGCGCCCTTTTTGTTCTAAATGGGTGCAAGGTCCTATTCAGATTGATAGCTGAGGTTCAGAACCTTATACCTAGCTTGTTGTGGGGGCCTTTGATACTTTTTTGAACCATTATTTTCCTTAAAAATTTCTATAATCCCCCATCTTAGTCTCATTAAAATAGTTGTGCTCATGATTTTTTAAGCTAACACTGGGTCCTGACTCACCCAATTTAATAGCCTAGCCTTATTTTTATTAGTTGCTTCCCTGAAAGCTTCCATTTGTTATCAATTTATATGAGCATTCTGATGGCCATGCACATTTTGATTTTGCCAGCTTATGCATTAACTATAAAGATTCTTTTTAATATATTTATTAATGTAATAAATCCAAGCTACACTTCATATAGCATAATGTAACTTAATGGTGTTCTAGCATTATAGTTGTCTATACTTATCAGCAGGTATTTATTTAGTGCTATAACAACTTCAGCAGTTCAAGCTTATAAGTTTGAATATACTAAGAATACCTGTATTTTTTGTTATAAAATGGTTTTTGGTATGTTTAAATTGGTAACATTATGTATATATCAACTATTTACTTCACCTATTAAATAAGTGCATTTGAGCTTTATAATGACTTACATTATACAAATATGGTATTGTTTTTTTGAGTTAATCATACTATGATACTGCAACTGAAGTCCAAAGTACAAAATAAAAATAGATAAATTTATATATGATTCTCCATATCTATGATTTATTGGAACATTTTGGTGATCCAATATATTGTAGTTATTTTGAACAATTAAACTATAATCTACCTATACTCTATATAGACATAGTTTAATCAAAATATAATCCCATCAATACTAAATAAAGAGCAATCTATGTCCATTTTTGACTGTTTATCCCTTTTTTTAGTACTAGATGGTCCCAACTGTTTATCCCTTTCTTATTTGATAAATGAGTTAATTTAAACATTATGCCGGTATATTTTGGGAAAGGTTTTAGTATAATAAAAAATATTTAATGTTTCCTACCTAAAATTGTAAAAAAGTGGCATTGTGTAATATCTTATTTTAATATAAAATCTAAATTTTAATACTATGGCTAACATGCACTCTTTCTATTGATTAGTTGGAAAGTTCTTTATCTAATGTAAGCTTCATTATCATAGTTGTATCTCATCTCATACAGTTTGTTTATTAGTCTAATTCTAGCTGTATACAATTTTTTATTGTATAACTAGCGGAGTTACCCGTGCTTCGCTACGGTGTCTATAGAATTTCAGGTGATTCGAATTGATTAATTTAGATTTAATATATAGTTAAGCAATAACTACTCGGCTAAATCTAATTGCTCAATCGAAGCAACCAAAAAGACCGACCACTCAGCTAAAACTAACTGAACTTATCAAATCAACCAATAACTAAACACCTCCAAAGCTAACCTGTATCCTATCGATTCGACCAAAAACCATCAACCACTCGGCCAAATAAAATAAACTTATCAAATCAATCAGATTATAAATTATTTTAGCTTTTATATTGGTAGATAGCTATCAATAAGTTCAGAAACCATTAAACCTATTAAAAATTCCTACCTCCAACCACTTAGCTAAAATCAATTAAGTCTGCCAAATTAATTAAACCATCAATCTCTTATCTGAAACTATTGAGCCTATCGAATCAACCAAAAAATAAACCACCACTCAGCAAAAACAATTATTGAACTTACAAAACAGCCAAAAACTACCAATTAAATATCAAAGCTTATGAAACTATTGAATTAAATGAATATGAAAATACACAGCCAAATTGCTATATAATCACCATTAGAAATATACGTTCTAGATCTTATATAGAACTGATGTTTAAATTTATATGATTATATTAAACAATTACATATTAGCATTCCGCTCCCAAACTTTATAGAATACTTGTGCCAAGTTTGGTGATTTTTGGTTATTTGCTCGAGATAATGCATCTATATAAACAAATTAACATACTGATTCTTTTGTAAATAAAATTTAAGATTAATTCTTGTTGATACCCAGTTTAACACAGATTTGTTTGTGGGCTTAAAGTTCATCTGATAATCTTATATTTTTCATATTTGTAGACGGTTATCGATAAAATTAAGTAATCAAATTATACTGAATCAATATAAATTTACCAACCATTCAGCCATACCCAATTAAACCTATCGAATTAACTAAACCACTAAACCACTTAGGTAAAACCATTAGATTAAAAATCAACCAATCACCAACCGCTTCGTAAACCAAAACTAAATGTATCGAAACAACCAAAATCACAACTACTTACCAAAACCAATCAACTTTATTAAATCAACCAATCACTAACTTTATTTAAACCGTTAAGCTTATTAATCAACACAAACCCACCAACCGCTCAACAAAACCATTTAAACTACCAAAAATAACCGAACATCAAACTTCTCGGCCGTAACAATATACCGATTTCCATTAAAAACATATAAAATTTTAACTTGTTACATATAAAACTTTTTATTCTACTATGAAAATTAAAAATCGGGCTTCAAGGTGCACATGGACCCCCTCCCGTCCACCTATAGCTAAATTTTCAGAGCTCTACATGCTCTATTTTTGGCTGGGCATCGCGCACACACACATACACATTTGCTTTTATATATATAGATAAGTGTCTGAAATAGAGCTCGTAAGATTTGATTACAGGCAGACAGAATTGACAGTGAGTTTAAGAAAAGTGTATAAAAAGTGATTACACCAGGATTCGAACAACTGACCTTTTATAGAGTTGAAGTTTAGAGCCAAAAGCTAAGCCGATTATGCTAAAGGAGGTATTTTTAAAATCAGTTGGACTTTGGATTCAAAGTCTTGATTTAAATTAACTTACTAATTAGCCAAATGACCACTAACCACTTAACAAAACCATATAAAATATCAAATCAGCTGAATATCAAACTGCTCAGCTGTAACAATATAGCGAATACCATCGAAGTATATATATGATTTTCACTTGTTACATATAAAACTTTTTATTTTACCATTAAAATAATATTTTTTAAAATTCATAAACCTTCTCAGGCATGCACACAACAACTCACCAAAGTTTTATCACAATTGGATGAATGGTATAGGAATGCATTCGGGATAGACAAACATGCAGACATTCATTTTTATATAATTAGATTATTCTAATCTCGGTAATTTTAAAAAAAATGTAAACGTGACTATAAATATTATCTTATATTAGTAATAATATTAGATCTGTAATTGGTTTTAAGTAGTTATATAACTAATAAATATATATACTAGTAATATTTTCTCTCTGGGTTTTTTTTAATTTTCATATAAATAAAGATTCTTAAAGTTTTAATTTAATAGAAAGGTTACTTTTTTGGTAAAGGTTTATCTTAATTGATATAATAGTGATTATAATAAGTATGTTATAATAAAAAACTATATTATTCATTTGGAAATATATAATTTATCCATAGTAACCATGAAAGTTTTTGTACATCCATAATACAAAAAGCTTAAGCTAACTAATAAGTTATAGGAAGAATGTATGCCAGCAAAACTAAACTGCAAGTGAGTTTCAGTAGTAACAAAAACAATCAACCATTCTCAAACTTCTGGCTGAATACAAAAAATTATTTTTGCACTTAAAACATTTTGATTCTTTTTTATATGTAATATATACTGCTATGAGAATGTATATGTTAAAAATATACAATTAAGCTGCAATGCTTCATTAAAATCTTTAATATCTAGTATAAAATTTGGATTACTTTGAATAAACATCAAATATTCAATAAGAAATTATATTAGTTGAACTGAAGTAAAGAGTAGTAAGTCCACGCATTGATTTCTTAATTATTATCAAGCGCTGAAGTTAAATACCATTACTAAGCTTCACTTTAATAGAGAAATAAATTTATAAAAATATAACAGTATCTCTAAAATCAATAAATAAATAATTATATATAGGATAAAAGTATTTTATTTACAATAATAACTAATTTAATTTTTTTAAGTTTAGTAAAGAGTAATGATTCCCAGACTTCATTTGAGTTTTCCTTAAACTCAAATATAATTTTGTTTGTCTATATACCAGATAGAAATGGGGGAGGTGAGTCAAAGTACAATGGGTTCAACATTCTTTAAAAAAGTCAAAAAAAATAAAATCAATTACCAATGTATATGCTTGCTATACCAGGTTAGGATCCTCTGGGATTAAAAGGATAAATGCTTGATATATGAAGAACGATGCTCTGGTAAACTGCTGAGCTTCTAGTTATGATTAACCCTTTCATGAGGATTTTCTTTATAAGACAAACAAACTATAATACTGGTAATTAAAGTTGACCAACAAGGTTTTTGATAGTGTTGGTCCTATGGTCCTCCTACCTTGGATAAACAAAGTAGACCAATATAGTTATAATATGAGATAAAAAAGTTAGTCAAGTGAAGTTCCAATTTTGCTTTTGATGCATGCTGGAACTCCAACCAACCTTTAACTGGTAAGCTTGGGCAGATCACTCTCCTCCTTAAACTTCCCAAATTTTGTGACATAGGCTTTGCTTTTACTTAAGTATACTCTTAGGGGCATACTTGGCATTGCCCTGGTAACAACTTCAATATTCAATCTGAAATTACTTTTCTCCTGGATTTGATGAGCAAAAGATTAGTTATAATATGGTTTATATACCCTACCATGACCAAAATCAGCTAAGGTCCTAAACCAATTGACTTTGACATGTATGACAGTGCTACATCTGATGAACTATATCAGATTATTTGATGCAAGTTTCAAATTATTCTGCTTGTAAGTCTAGAATTCAAATCTATTGATGATAATTAGCTCTAAGTGCTTTGAGAATATTAAGCTAATATCAGTCTTTATATTTATATCAATTAAAAATATAATATCCTCAACGTTAATCAATCATATTAGACTTATCCTTATTCTTCAAGCTAGTATAGATAGGCATAGTTATCCTTGATAATTTATAACATCATAAATTAATAAAGGCATATTTCAGGTTCTCGAATTATTTAGATCTCAGCTCACGATGCGTCATACCTTATAAATTCTATAAAGCAGCTATACAAATTAAGAAGTTGGTTTTGCAGTTTATCTATATTAATAAAAGCAAGCGTGTATGTGTGTGCGATGCCCAGCCAAAACTACAGCATGTAGAGCTTTGAAAATTTGGGTATAAGTGGATGGGAGGGGGTCCGTGTGCACCTCGAAGCCAGATTTTTAATTTTCATAATAAAACAAAAGGTTTTATATATAAAAAGTGAAAATCTTATGTTTTTATTGGAATCTAGCCAATTTACCTGTGCTTCGCTACAGTGTCTATAGAAGTTCAGATAAGGGAGGATATCCCAGTGGTAGAGTATGGACCCTCTACCACTGCTTCCCGAGTTCGATCCCGGTATTGGACTTTGGGTAGGGACAATTTTGACTGTGTTGGTTTTGTGCACCAATGCACCGAACTGAGATAGCGAATAGCAAAGGCAGTCCATGGAGTTCCTGGCCTATCATACGCCGTGCATGGAGGTTTTCCGGGTTTTATCCTCCTTTCCCATTCATTCGATTTCCCATTAATCGGTGCGGTATCGTCCCCAGGTTGGCCCACCTCGAGTAAAATTTAAAATTTATTTTATTCGAGGTGGGCCGACCTGGGGACGATACCGCACCGATTAATGGGAAATCGAATGAATGGGAAAGGAGGATAAAACCCGGAAAACCTCCATGCACGGCGTATGATAGGCCAGGAACTCCATGGACTGCCTTTGCTATTCGCTATCTCAGTTCGGTGCATTGGTGCGCAAAACCAACACAGTCAAAATCGTCCCCTACCCAAATTTCCTGTACCGGAATCGAACTCGGGGAGGCAGCGGCAGAGGTCCCTTTCTACCCACTGGGGTATCCTCCTCTCAAAATTTAAAATTTAAAATATAGAAGTTCAGATATTCAAATTTATTAATTTAGATTTTATATCATAGATAAACAAAACCACTCAGCCAAATCTAATTGCTCAATAAGATCAACCAAAAACCACCAACCACTCAGGTAAACCTAACTGAACTTATCAAATCAACCAATAACTAATCACCCCTCAAAACTAAACTGGTTCCTATTGATTCGAACAAAAGCCATCAACCACTCGGCCAAACAAAAAAAACCTATCGAATCAATCAAATAACACCAAACTGCTACCCGAAACATCTCTTTATACTTAAAATCATTGAGTATGTGACATCTTTTTTTAGTACTAGATGGTCCCGAGTATGTGACATCTTCCAAACTACTAAATCAACTTTTACTTAACTTGCCAAAAGTATTTTATTAATTAGGTGAACCAAATTAGGCAGGTTTTTAAAATATATAAACCTAACATCCAGATACTCATGCTTCGCTACAGTATTTAAAGTTTATCAGATGATAAGCTCACACTGACATAGCCTATAGGCTGTGCCAGCGCTACTCTCGAGCCACTCGGACTAATAGCTTCGCTGTTGCCCTTGTGGCTGGTGAGCTGATTATCCTAACTACTTAATCTACTTAACTCTAATACTAATTTTTGTTGAGTTTTAGGTGAGCAAATTGGTGAATTATTAGATAATATTCAATTCTCACCAACTCACCCAAATAGATTGAACCTATCATACTCCATAGTTTCAGATTCGATCTTATTTGCCAATTCTCACCCACTCACCCAAATAGATTAAACTTATTAGACTCAATTAGCTTCAGGTGAGCAATTTGGTGAATTATTCAACAATATTTGTCAATCTTCACCCAATCGCCCAAATAGATTGAACCCATCAGGCTCGATAATTTCAGATTCGATAAGATTCGCCATTTTCACCCACTCACCCAAATAGATTGAATCTATCAGACTCGAAGGTTTCAGATGTCAGTCAGTGAGTATGTCAGTGAAATTATTTTATTAAGTAGATCAGTATATTGTTAGGCTGAGAAGTTTGATATTCGGTTGATTCGTTAGTTTAAATGGTTTTGTCAAGCGGTTGGTGGATTTGGTTGATTAATAAGCTTAACGGATTTTATAAATAAAGCAGTTAGTGATTGGTTGTTTCGATAAGTTTAGGTTTGTTTTACGAGTACGAAGCGGATGGAAATTGTTGATTTGGTACATTCTATGGTCTTAGCTAGTAAGTGGTTGGTGATTTTGGTTTCGATTTTAAGTTTAGTTTAGTTTTGCGAGGCAGTTGGTGATTGGTTGATTTGGTATGTTCAAAGGTTTTAGCTAAGCGGTTTGGTGGCTTATCTTTTTTAGCACTAGGTGGTCCCAACCTAAAGGGGGATACACCAATCTCGCGGTTTGATGGTTTATCAATATGGATTATCTGATAGTTTAAACACTATAGCGAAGCACGGGAAACTTGATGTTAGTTTTATATATTTAAAAAACCTGCTTAATTTGGTTCACCTAATTAATAAAATACTTTTGGCAACTTAAGTAGAAGTTGAGGGGTGGTTAGCCAAGCGGGTAAACTGCTTCCACCCCTAGTGCAGGTTTTGAGTTCGAAACCTGTACTGGCTAGAAAACATTCTCGATGTGGTATATTTTTCCCAAGGTCGACCCACCTCGAATAATTTTATTTAAGTAGAAGTTGATTTAGTAGTTTGGAAGATATGTCACTTGCACAATGATTTTAAATGTAGAAATGTTTCGGGTAGCAGTTTGGTGTTATTTGATTGATTCGATAGGTTTATTTTGTTTAGCTGAGTGGTTGATGGCTTTTGGACGAATCAACTGGACACAGTTTAGTTTTGAGGGTGATTAGTTATTGGTTGATTCGATAAATTCAGTTAGTTTATTTGATTGGTTAGTGTTTTTTGTTGATTCGATTAAGCAAATAAATTTGGCTGAGTGGTTATTTTTATCGATAATATAAAACTTAAATCAATAAATTTGAATATCTGAGATTCTATAGACACCGTAGCGAAGCACAAGTAAATAGGCTAGTCTATATATAAAAAAGCAAATGTGTGCACGTGTGTTTGTGTGTGTTCACTGGATCAACGATACAGTGTCTTTGGCAAAAATTAAAAATGTTTGTGTGTAATTACAAATTAATCGATTTGATAAGCTCAATTTTTAACTGTTCAGTTGGTGATTGGTTAAGTTTCATACAAGTTCAGCCATGTAACTATAACTATTATATTTCGAGTTTCTGGATTGTGGGTTTTTGAATCCAAGTGGTTGGTAGTAACCGGGTGTAGTTGGCACACCTGTAACCACAAGCTAAGGTGGGGTAAAAATGCTGTAACAGGTTCAAAACCTGTTCTGGCTAGGATGAATATAATTTCCTCCATCCCCTCTTATCATTAATTAATGATATAGAGTTAAAAAGGAGGATTTAGGTGGTTTTCATACAGGGTGGTTTCTGCTACTACTGAATCTTTTTTAAAATAAAGAAAAGAAAGTGTTTGGTAATAATAAATTGATTGATTTAAATCAATTCAACTAATACTATTAATACTATTACTATACTAATATACTAATACTAATACTAATTACAAGGGAGGATACCCCAGTGGTAGAGTATAGACCCTCTACCACTGCCCCCTCAAGTTCAATTCTGGTACAGGAACTTTGGGTAGGGGATGATTATGGCTGTGTTGGTTTTGTGCACCAATGCCCCAAACTGAGATAGTGAATAGCAAAGGCAGTCCATGGAGTTCCTAGCCATCATACGCTACGCATGGAGGTTTTCTGGGTTTTATCCTCCTTTCCCATTTTCTTCACTTCCCTAATTGGTGCAGTATTGTCCCCAGGTCAGCCCACCTCAAATAAAATTTAAAAATACTAATACTAATTACTAATACTCCAATGTAATAATTATACTTAAAATGTGTGTATCTTATAGCTTATAGCTTAAATTTATATAATAATATATTTAGTAATAGTAACTTTTAATAAAATAATTTATTACTACTCTGAATACTACTTTTAATAAATAAAATAAAAATTTTTATTTGAGTTTCATTTTCTATATTTATCTTCTATATATATAAAACAAAGTTGTGTTAGTTACACCATTTATAACTCAAGAATGGCTGGACTGATTTTTATGATCTTTGCTTTGTTGGATTTGTCTCCACCCCAAATAGCAGAATAAATTTTAAAAAATATTATTTTAATAGTAAAATAAAAAGTTTTATATATAATAAGTGAAAATTATATAGATACTTTGATGGTATTCACTATATTGTTACAGCTGAGCAGTTTGATATTCAGCTGATTTGATATTTTAAATGGTTTTGTTAGGTGGTTAGTGATCATTTGGGTATTTAACAAGTTTAAATCAAAACTTTGAATCAAAAGTCCAATTGATTTTAAAAATACCTCCTCTAGCATAATCAGCTCTCTCCCTTCTCTCTCACAAATATCACTTTTTATAACAAAAAGTGAATTGAACAATAATTGAGAGAGCAATCAACTGCTATAATGCACTGCAATTTTATAGAGCAGTGAACAAAGGCCAAACAACCAAGTGTAGGGAAGTCTAGCCACCCATCTGTACATAGCATATAGAAACGGATGACTTGCTCATGCTGATAGTGAGTTTTATTAATAATAATACCAAGATTGCTGAGATGGATGAACCATCTGCCAACCTTCCCGCTAGCCCAAGCTTTGACATTTTAGAAATGGGGCTGGGCATTTCACCATGTACGTGCCAAGTAATGAACTGGTGACACAAATGACAATGAAACAAATGAACATGTCAATGGGTCATGGAGCCCTAACAAATAGCGCAAATGACAGGGTTGACTCCCTAGGATTGATGCCCACTGACACCCAGATGACAAGCGCAACCTTCTGGGAGCAAGGCCTGATGCCAAGAACAGCGGAGTCAGGAATATTCCCCAGTGAACCTCAATCAGCAGGGGGGACTGTGGCCTCACAGGGTGAGAAAATTCTCGCCAATAATGCAAAAAACCCGGATGAGGTATTGGTAGGATCTGAAACTGACTCAGATTCAAATAACAAAAATTAGTGATTCAAGTCAATGGAGTCAAGCATTAAAAAGCTTTCTTCTGACATGGAGAAACTTTCCAAATCAGCTCAGGGTATTTGGGTGAAGAACAAGTCAGATGCCAATCCCAAA
>JAKSZP010006237.1:0-17011 GCA_022478985.1 Massospora cicadina | reverse complement strand
CTTTTTTGATCTAAAATCATGTATGAATAACATTTCAAAGTTCCTGACAAAAGAGAGATAGGGGATATCAAAATTGCAGTCAAAGTACTCTTTTAACAAGCTTAATCTATATATCAACCACTTTGGTTTTTCATTAAGTTTTATTTTTCTAGCTTATATATAGAACACAAATGACTAGTGCATCAAACTACATGTAAAAATTTACTTGAAGGGTTATTATCAGCAAAAAACCCTA
The DNA here is from genome assembly GCA_022478985.1 of Massospora cicadina. NCBI lineage: Eukaryota > Fungi > Entomophthoromycota > Entomophthoromycetes > Entomophthorales > Entomophthoraceae > Massospora > Massospora cicadina. The sequence continues at coordinate 16,776 of JAKSZP010006237.1, read as the reverse complement.
GTAATCTTTTTACTGCACAGGTTCAGTTTTCTTGTGCACTTAATTACGTTGTATAGTATAATAGATTATCAATTGATAATAGTATACAACTATTATCCATAGTTGAGTATGAATCCTTATATCTCGGCCCAATGCTCAGCCAGTATTCCCAATTAGATACTTAAGATGACATGATCTTAAGAATTTATCCCGCATTCTGTCCAACCCAATCTTCACTGATATTCCCTAGTGACAGTCTCTTTGGTCCGAAACACATTTGGCAGCAATCCCCAATTGTCTCTCCTTCTTCTCTAGATCCCCGCTCAGATCTTTATTCTTTTCACTAAGAGTCTCCTAATTATCGCACACACAATAATATCCTTGAGAAGAATATCACAATGGAAGCTGATGATAGTTTACTACTTAAACTATATACTGGATGAAAATATATTAATAAACTAATGTTGTATTATCTGTTTTTTATTATAAGTAAATCCTAGGGATTTATAGTGGGAATTTGGTTGTCTAACCCTTGGTTGACACCTCTTTGATGAAACGGCAGCTGTTGCCATTAAATCACCCATCCTCGTCTCAGCAGCAATGGTATTCCTCATCCTGGCTAGGATTCCTTCGTTGGACATCCTCAAGACCTAAATGGAAAGAATCAGAAAACGTGTCCCTAATGTTTTCCTCTCAATCCAAGCGAACCAACCATAATTTGCTAGTGACCTGCTTAGGTAATGGGACTTAATACCCATTAAGGAAGGTCACATACCAACCAATTAATTTGCTAGTTGAAGGCAGCATTACTTGCCTCACAACTTGCTATTTATTCTCAATCATTCTGTGATAAAACCCAACCAATCTTAATCAGTATACCTGATAGTTAATCACTATCAGATGCCCCTATTTCATTGGCAACTCCACCTGATGAGATCTTAAATATTCATCCATATTGATCCCTGATGGATACAACCAGGTGAATATCCCAAAATCCCCCAAACGTAGTTACTCCAAAACTTGGGCCAACCAATTTTCAAGCACTTCGCCTTAAGGAATTTTTCCCTAGCGATTCCTGGTAATCTAGCAGGCTGAGAATATGGGCAAATATCCCAACACATCCCCTTCTTGCTAGATTTCCAGCGAGAAAAGGGCTGAGGCATGAAATACCATTTTGGACACTCGTTTAAATAATTCATAGGTTTAAGAGGAGTATGCTCATCAACACTCAACGCTGCTTGGGATGACCTTTGGCATGCAGCGCTCTTCCTCTTCCTCCTCGCTACCACCTTCTTAAATCGTGGTCCCCATGATCTAATGTCATGCCAGGCTGATCAATTTACTTGTGACAATATCAGTCCTGGGATCCAGTTTTCCCCAATCATGGTATATGACCCGCTGTCATATCAGGATTCTTGGTCCGGCGTCCTTGATTTCCTGATTTTCTCCTTATCCTTGACAGGAGACTCTTGCCATTAATGTTCATTTCATAGCTTAATTAAGTTTACTTATTTTATTCTCCCTTTTTATTTCTCTCATATCCTCTTGGCATAAGTCATTCTTAATTCTTCCCTTGGAGAGCTTATATTATTAATTTTGAGATTAATTTCTCCAAAATTGGAGCTTAATGGATTGTAGAGTGTATAATGTTGACTTCCATATAAGTCAGACATCCCCCCTCTTGTCCAGCTCATATGTCAAATTCTGAGTCGCAATACCAGCAGCTTCTGAATAGTTTGTCTTATCAATAACTCCGGCTCTTCCAGCATATGAGTCAAGATGCATGACGGAACCTTTTCTATGGTCCTTCCAGTACTCATACGCCTAGTCTGGCGCCAGCGGCTAGTCCTTCCATCAATTTACAGGAAATGGTAACTAATCCCTCCAAAACAAGGCTTGTAATCATTTTGAACAACTCTTAGTCAATTCTTCCTCTGCCATCAATTCCACAGTTGTATTTTGAAACTCTCCTGTATTTGGCTCCTTTCACTGATGCACCAACCATCGTCATGGATGCTCAAGAGATTATTCCACATGCTCTTGATTGCTCATTTCTTTCCAGGTCAGACCTGCTTCATGAGTTCCTATTCTGACTCATACAATATTACAAACCCGCTGTTCTGGCTACCGAGCTCACCATCAGTAACAGTATTCATTTTGAGCTCCCCTATGCTGAACTCTGGACCCAAGTCACCAAGGCTTTGTCCCTAGTGCTGAATCCCTCTGATCTTGATAACATCCTGGATTGGGATACCACCACTTATGCTCTTTGCTTTGCTGACCAAGTTCTTCAAAGTTGGTCCATGAAGCTTACAGCCTTGCCCAGGTTTCACTGCTCATTCAGCTTCAACTTCCAAGAAGCCCATAGTTGTCACTTTCAGGATGCCATTTGCTCCCTGCACAACTATCTCCTCACCAGCGCTTCCCATCAGTATCTTACGTTGATGGCTTTAGTAGGGGGCATGATTTGGCAACCCCAATCAAGCATCCCTTGTTCGCTGCCAGCCCATATGTCCAGTGTTCTTGAAGCCTGTCGTCAGGCGCCCAAGACTAATCTTCTGGCTCCAGTACCATATTGGGATTACTTGGTATTATTCACTGACTGCCTTTTTTTACACTGTTGCTTTCCTCCCCACTCCAGGGTTTCATGATTGACTTCTTCTGACATCTCAATTTCCCTTCCCCTAGTCACTTTCTTGCAGGGCTCTGTGTCCGCTCAAAGAATGTGGTTTTGTGTAGGTTTAATCCTCACTAGCATCCAATCTCACATTGATTTCGATGGGCTGTTCATTCCTACCGTGATTCATCCTCCCTCCCCCAAGAGGCAACATAGGCAGAATCATCCCCATATTGAGGAAAATAATTAAAATAAATATTAAAAACCTATATCAGATTTTTCTCTGTGCAGTTTATAGTTTTTTCCAATATCTTTTATCAATTTTGTATTTTTCTTTTTCTTTTTTCCATGGGACTTGACCTTGTTTTGGTTTAGCGGTCCATTTCTCCCCCAAACTGGGTTCTAGGTACTTAAACTTGCCAGTTTTCTATGGTTCAGAGGTCCTTTTTCATACTTAACCATCTAGATTGGTTATAGGTCCTTTATTTGGACTTGAACTAATCATCAGGACATGATTAACTTAATGGTTCATTGGTTCTTCAGAACCTCTTTTATTTTTTCATTAATCCATTGCTTTAGATACTTAGCATGGACTCGATTTACAACTCTTCCATCCAAGAGATTCTTGATGGAGTAGGCATCAGTCGCCGTCTTGGCAATAACTTCAAATGGACCTGACTACAATGCATCTAGTTTGCTTCTTCTTCTGAAACCATGCATATTTCAATAGGCTACTCTTTTGCCTATTCGATATTCTGCTAAGGCCAGTCAGTTCTTATTGTCCATCAATTTCGCTCATATCCTTTTCTTCAATGTAGTATTGAATGCTTGCAATTGCATATCAATCAGGATATTCATCAGTCAGTTCAAGTACTGTTTGGCACTCATCCCTGACGTTGGTTCCACCACCAAATATAAAATTGGCGGCAACGCGGCCTTTCTTCCATATAACAACTCAAATGGCATCTTTCCCATTGCTTTATGATGACTAATATTGTAGGTGAATGTCACCAAACTCAGATACATTCCCCATGCAGAAGTTCTTCCTGCAACCAGCTTCCGCAACGTTGCAGCCAGCATTCCATTCACCTGTTCTACCAGTCTGTTCATCTCCAGCTGGTAGAATACTGACATGACTCCACTGATTCCCATTATCTCATTCAATTGTGGGATCTCATGAGACGTGGAGTTTGTCCCATTATTGCTAAAAAGAATCTGTAAATATCCATTTTGATATACTACTTGATCCAGGATGAACCTCACGGTGCTAATAGCGTCTACTTTTGTTAGGACCTTCATCTTGACTCATCTTATCAGATGGTTGATGGCAATTATAATATACTTGAATCCCCCTGTGCTCATCATCAGCAGACCCATCACGTCAATGGACACCATGTGCCAGGCAAATCCAGGGCAGACCAGTTGGTATCCAGTTGTATTCTTATGTGGTTTGTGCAGATGGCACTCCACACAACAAGCTAGATAATCCACGACATCATAGTTGATGGATTCTCAGTAGTACTGGCAAATATGATTGCTTGTTTTCCTCAGGCCTCCATGCCTGACAACCTTGTGAACTGCTTGCAAAATAGCTGCTCTTTCTGATGGCTTCAGGAATAATAACAGCTTTCAATTGATTGTCTTAAATACTTGTCCATCCATGTTCTCAGTGTTTTCCACTGCTTTCCTAAGCGCACTTTAGATTTATTAGGTCTTGTTGCCGATTTCTCCATCAACCATTCTCTGGAATAGCTCATCTGCCTGCGGGTATACCATCTGGACCATTGGTAACCATGATAAGTCATCCACATTCTGGTGAGAAGCCCCCACTTGGTGGACAATCTTGTGATCATAAGCCTGGAGCTTAGATGCCCATTGGGCCAGTCATCCTTCTGGCTCCCTCAAATCGTGAAGCAAATGCAACGAATAGTGATCCATCACCACCTTAAAGTGCGTTTGTGGATGTACAACCAAAGCTGCTTACATGCATAAATGACTGCAAGGTATTCACACTCAGTCACAGTGTAGTTCCTCTCAGCGGCTGAGAGTGTCTGGCTCACATATGCCACCGGATGTTCATCCCCAAGTTTGTCTACTTGGCTTAGTATGGTGCCGATTGCTGTCAACAAAGCATCAGTTTGAATAACAAAATCTTGGTCAAAAATGTGGATATTTCAGAATCAGAGAATCTATCAAATACTGGCATAGCTCATCAAAGGAGTACTGGACCTCTTCATTACATACAAATTCTTTTTTTGGATCCTTCAATAGATGGAATAAGGGCTTGGCTATTCAGAAGAAGTCCCAAATAAATCTTCTGTAGTATCTGACTATCCCAAGGAACACTTGGATGTCTCAGACAAACTTTGGCACAGTCATCCGTTCTATGGCTTCTATCTTCTGGGTTTGCGGCTGCAATCCACTGGAGTTTTTTATGATTTCCAGATATTCCAACCTTTTTTAAAGAAGTGGTACTTCCTCAGCTTAATCTTCAGGCTAGCTGCAGACAGCCACTTGAATACTTCTTCCAAGTGGCGTAGGTGATCAGTAAACGTCCTACTGAACACGTTTATATTGTCCAGGTATACCAGGATGCATGACAACTATAAGTTACTCAGTATTGCGTCCATGGCTCTCTGAAACGTTGCAGGTGCATTACATAGACCCTGGGGCATCCTCGTCAGTTGGTATAGCCCCTGCGTGGTAATAATCACGCATTTTTCCTGATCTTCTTTTGGTAAGTCTATCTGCCAATATCCTGAGATCAGATCCATTGCGGAGAAATACTTCGTTTCTCCCAATTGATCTAGTGCATTGTCAATCCGTGGTAGGGGATACAGATCCTTCTTTGTAATTTTATTTATCTTCTGATAGTTGATCACCACCCAGTTGGAGCCATCTTTTTTCTTCACAATCAGAATTGGACTCTCCCAGGGACTTGACGATGGAACTAGAAGCCCATGATTCACTAGTTTGCTGATTTCATCCTTCACTGCCACTCAAGTGGCTTTTGATCATTGGATTGGTCTCATTCTGATTGGCAAATTTTCCCCAGTGTTGACCTTATGGATCACATCTCTTTCATATCCCAAATCATGGTCATCCTGAGCAAACACTTCCTGATACTTTTGAGTAGTTTGAGCACCTCCTCTTGCTGGCCTTCCAACAGATCAGAAAGTTGCTCTTGATCAACCAATAGGTTGATGCTTCCAGTTTTCCCAGCTGGTAATCACATTCATTGAGAGTTTCAAAATTGTGGAATCTCCTCAATTTGGCCATCAGGATTTCTCATCACTTCTTAGGTCCAAAAACTCATAGACCATAAAAATTGATATTTTATATCTTTTATATATATTATATAATTTTTTCTTTTGCAATGGGACTTGCAACCTACAAAAAGGTTTAGAGGTCCTTCTTTTCTCCTTCTTCCAAACTGGGTTCTAGGTACTTAAACCTAACAGTTATCATGGTTCAAAATCTTATCCTCTTAAGATTTAACCAACCATTTGGTTCAGTGGTCCTCTTCTAGGACTTGACCAAAATCTCAGGACATAACCATTTAATGGTTCAGAGGTCTGCTGGGAACATTGCAACTATTTTATATTGGGCTCTTATACTTCCAATTAGTATTGACCTTCACTATACAACCAGCAAAGCTGTCTCTTTATGTATAAGCTACTCTTACCAACTCTGGCAATACTCTTGAGTATATTAGCCCTTTAACCCGAAGGGTTATTCGTCCAACAGTTCCTAATTTCATTTCTTGTTTCAGCAACTGATGTTTTGGATCCTTGTATCTCATTAGCTAAAAGTTTCACATAATTGTCCAGATCGTTTTCTCCTGAAAACGATTTTTGGTATTATTGACATCCATAATTACACAGGTCGTTCTGGCCTCGTTAGCTCCATCCAATTTCTCCTGAATTGATGAACTTGTCTCCAGCAACTTCTGATTATTAGTTGAGTGTTATTGAGTCATATGATTTTCTCCACTATATTGTATCAAACGTTTCCAGTTTTGACTTCATCTCTTCATTGGTATGGCAATCCCATCCTCTTGATTGATTGCTTCCTAATTCGTCCAATGGCTCATCTAAACACTCACTCCTCAGGCTATTTAAAGAGGATCTAATTTCAACCTAAGTTGGTTCTTCTGATACTCTTCATCTCAAGTAGATGTCCGGTGGAACTAGTTTTCTTGCAGCTTTAAATAGTTCCATATCTAGGCTACAGGTCCTTTTTGCCTGGTAATGAGTATCTTCTGTTTGCTTCACTTGGAGCTCCACTTCTGAGCTGGGTGAATGCCAATAAACGTGATCCACTTCACGTTCTATCTTTGTTACTTCCTTCAGTAACTTATTTTCAAAATTGGAAACAACTTCATAGGACATCATGCTCTAAGTTCTTCTGCTCAACTACCCCTGTAGTGAGCACCAACTTATAGCTAAATTATTTGTTGGGTAATTATTGGCAAACAACCCTAGTAATTTTTTACTGCACAGGTTCAGTTTTCTTGTGCACTTCATCCACGTTGTATAGTATATTAGATTATCAGTTGATAATAGTATACAACTATTATCCATAGTTGAGCATGAATCCTTATATCTTGGCCCAATGCTCAGCCAGTATTCCCCAATTAGATACTTAAGATGACATGATCTTAAGAATTTATCCCTCATTCTGTCCAACCCAATCTTCGCTGAGATTCCCTGGTGGCAGTCTCTTCAGTCTAACACACAGTTGTCAGCAATCCCCAATTGTGTCTCCTTCTTCTCTAGATCCCCGCTCAGATCTTTACTCTTTTCACTAAGAGTCTCCTAATTATCGCACACACAATAATATCCTTGAGAAGAATACCACAATGGAAGCTGATGATAGCTTACTACTTAAGCTATATACTGGATGAAAACTATAAAAATAAACTTCTATTGTATTATCTGTTTTTTATTATAGGTAAATCCTAGGGATTTATAGTGGGAATTTGTTCATCTAACCCTCAATTGACACCTCTCTGATGAGATGGCAGACATTGCTATTGAATCAACCATCCTCATCTCAGCAACAATGGTATTCCATATCCTGTCTAGGATTCCGGCTTTGGACATCCTTGAGACCTAGATGGAAAGATTCAGAAAACGTGTCCCTAACGTTTACCTCTTGATCCAAGTGAACCAACCATATTTGGCTAGCAACCTGCTTATGTAATGGAACTTATTACCCAATAAGGCAGGTCACGCACCAACCAATCAATTTGCTAGTTGAAGGCAGCATCACTTTCCTCACAACTTGCTACTCATTCCTAATCAGTCAGTGATGAAACCTGACTGATCCCAATAAGCACACCTGATAGTTAATCACTATCAGATGTCCCTATTTCGTCAGCAACTCTGCCCAATGAGATCTTAAGTAATTGTCTGGATCAATCTTCAATGGATACAACCAGGCGAATATTTCAAAATCCCCCAAACGTAGTTACTCTGAAACTCAGGCCAACTGATTTCTAAATCCTTCGCCTTATGGAATTATCCCCTAGCGATTCCTGGTAATCTAGCAGGCTGTGAATATGGGCAAAGGTACCACTACATTTACTTATATACTATAGTTTAAAGATTTGACACTTTATAAGCTAGCTATCAGAATCACTGATATCTCAAGAGAGTAGATATGTAGATCCACCAAAGGCTATTATATACTGCATATTTTATAATTACCATAAGTACTATATCAATAGGGACTTTAGATATTGAATTTAGATGGTTGATTCAAAGATAAACCCTTTGAGAAAACCATCAATTCTAATAGATTAATCCCATTGATGGATCCTTTGATCTTTCCCAATTTATCTGCATAACTAAATTCATTCCAAAACCACCTCAATTTTACTTAAATTGTCCCAATTATTATAGCTAATTATAGCTATGATATAATCATATTATGGCTAATTATGGGTTCACCTGGGTGCAAAGTGGTCTCACAGCATTAACTAGATTGCAACTCCTAAATTAGTGCACTAATCTTAATGCACTAAGGCGGAAGTTTGGGTTTGATTAATGAAATCAATTTATTAAGCTCAAACATAGATGTCCCAATTAAGGGCATACTTAGTGCTATTGAGAGGCCTGCTGACGTCCCAATTAGGGGTGCATCATCTTTTATGTTCATATATTTTATTATACCCATTTATTTTTACTCATCAAGTTTTGACATAGCTCTAATTGGGAAGATTTTGATGTTGAGTTTGCAACCCAAAATCGTCCTAATTATGAGAGTAAAATTGCATTTAATTGGGCTGAAACAATTGTTATTTTAGTCAATTCATGGGCCGAATTGATTTGGGGATTTTTTATAATTATTGCCATGACCAGCAGAGGATTGGCATAATATGAATGAACTTATCTAATAGATGAGTATGGCCAGGAGATGCCTGAGAGGTATATAATACTGGCGCCTGGCTGATTAATAAAACATCATCATTTACCATTTAAATATTGATCAGTAATAACTACCATCATTTAGTTTACTAATTATTGTTTCCATATGTCATATGTCTGATATTTGTATCCATTGCCTTTACATCTATATTAGATAGTTGTGTGTGTTTGTACTTCCCAAAAAAGAATTACATAGTTACCTGCCGGAGAAGTAGTCCCAATTATAGAGGAATAATTTTCTAATTTTGTATGAATACATAAGGTCTCATATTTGTTGTTGCCAGTAGACTTAAGAACTGTGAGCTTACCAAAGTTACTTGGCTATTATCAAGGATTATTGGAGAACCTAATTCCCAATTATGAGCAGGAGTTTCATTTAAAAAGCGAGTTTTTATTTTCAAATTCATTGTTAAGTCATTTTAGCTTGCACCACCAGCTAAAACTTACTAATAGATATAATAGTTGATGTAGTTTAACTACAGTTTACAATTGACTCTTTAGAATGATATAGAAAACTTTTTTTAGTACTAGATGGATATAGAAAACTTTGATCTTGATAAAGCCTAAGTATAGTAATTAAATACAATAGTTGGACAACTTTTCTTTCCATTTAGTTTTATCTTTGGAACACTTCTAAAATTAAAGTTGAAACATTGAAACTGATGATCTACTGTTCAACACTAATATTCTCAGCTCCACCTCCTGCTACTCCAGTTTGGATCTGCAAAAAAACCCTCCTATCATTTTCTGCCCTGTGAGAAAACGTGTTTGGACTGGGTTATCCAGCCCAACAAGTTTTTGTGTCAATTCTTCTCACCCAAGGATTTCAACCTCCATCTAACACATTCTCAAGAAATGCCTTGTAGCCCCCTATTGCTCCCCCCCACAAACATGCAACTTGAAATTTGTGTTGAATATAATAAACGTTTCCCATGAGCTGACAAAGAAACAATTAAATTAAACCCAGGAAGTGATGAAACCTTCCTGATCATTGATTTTTGCACATACATGGGGTATCTTGGCTTAATCTTCACCTGTGAAGCTGATGCCGCAGCTGTGTCAATTGTTCTCCTAATATTCCAGGGAACCCTCTTTCCACACTTTGCATCTGCTACCAGTAGATGCCACTATTATGATTCATTATGCTGGTTTTCCTACCCACATTCCCATTAAAATGTTAAAAGTAGCTAATTGCTGGTTTTGTTGCATGTGACTTCAACAACATCTTACATCCTGTGGTCACAAAAGAGACACATGTCTAGCTGGGCCTCATGCATATTAAACAATCTGCCGTTTAAAATTTATTTGCATCTTGCTTCCCCCTTGCGATGTTATCCTCTCTGCCCCCAACCATCCTTTATGGGTCTTCATGGAGTAAGATGTGCTATTTTCCTATCCTGCTTCATGATGGATCACTCAAAATGAAAATTCCTCTCCTTCAAAGTCTCCACATGCTCTGAGCCTACCACCTCCTGCAATCAATTTTATGGTGCCCCCCTGAAACTTTTTATCTTGTGTACAATCCTACTCCTACTCCCCCAAGACCAGTTTCTACAACAGTTCTTAAACATCCAATCAAGACCCACTCAACCCATTCTGAAAATGCTCCAGCTAACAAGTAGATTAAATTGAAATATGGTTTAATCCAAAGTTTTTCCCCATTCACTCACCACACACCCTTATGCAATAACTCAATTTGATGCAACCAAAATCTTAGGGCCTTATTAGCTGAGATAACCAAAAAAATGACACAGCTATTAAATTGGATAACCCCATACACCTTTAATGTTTTTAAAAAGTTTATGTGACCCAATTCCCCTTGTCATTATGCTGTCAAGAGAGTATCTGTAATTCTTTTGTTCCCAGAGAGGTGGTGCAGGATACACAGTCACACCACAAGTGAGCTAGTCGCTAGTAGAATTGGATAAAGGACACCACTGAAGGTGCCGGAGCACAGGTGATCTAGGGACAGGATGTACAATATAGATCAGATAACAAGATAGCTTATAAACAACAAAACTTATTTGTATCAAAAGAGGTGACCAGGGCGTCCCAGTTAAGCACCTAATTCTGCCGTTAATTTTTTGAAATAAAATGCCCTATACTGTTAGAGGCCTTATTAAGGAGATCTGCGCACAGGTTGCTTAAGGGACTTTCCAAAAAACGTAAAAACTGACGGAAGTCTTTATTAGAAAGTTGACCAACAAGGAAAGTTGGTCTTGAGAATCATAATTCTACAATGGGCAGAGAGTCATCAGTCTTTTTTGCAGTGATAAGCCTAAACAAACCAATAAGCGCACACTACCATCTGACAAGGTACTGTAACTCAAAAATGGTCTGAACTTGAGTTATCACTTGCAGCTGAATTCGTCTGGATTTGTCAATATTGTAGACAGAACGGGTTTCAAACCCCTATTCCTTTAAGCAACCATAATGAACCATCTGAATTCATAGCGTAGCTGGTGCGTTTCAATGGCCTGGCTTTAACGCAAGGCTGGAGATCATGTACATACTATGACTATCCTAGGAATATCTTTCCTGTACCCAGCGTTTGTCCAGGGTATGTTTAGGTCAGAAAAACCTTGCAATTTGAAATTTTTGGCCTCCTGACGTCCAGACTTGTCTCTACAGTCAGTGCCCTCATTTATGTCATGTAACTATGACATTACGCTCTTGTTTTTTTAGTATCTAACCCCTCCAGGGGCTTTTGCCAAATTAAGCTCTATTTGGGCAGAAGTCAGCTTCATGGTTTCGATGGTCTACTTTGACTTGGAACCTGCAGTCTTAGGAAAATGCTCATGGAAAATTCAATTAGACCTTGGGTATGAGCACAGTTGCGCGCTGGTATTCAACTGTTCTCCACCGCTCAAATTCCTTCCAGGATACCAGATATTCCAGCCTTCTTCTTACTTGGTGTGAGGCTAAATTTTTTCTCCATTTCCCACTTTGGCGCCCCATTGACGAGATAAGCCTATGGAGTTTCTGATTGGGGGCCCTCAAACAGCGTCAGCTTAATTTCATAAAAGATGGAAAAGATCCAGAATGATGAGGGGTAGATCCAACTAGTTTAAGGCTTGGCCCACCTTTCTGACAATGAATTAATGCCCTATCCACTTTGCTCCCAGCTTTTTACATGGCTTCTTAAATAAGATGTTTCTATCATCAAGCATCACGAGATCCCCTTCCTTGTACGCAGGACCTACCCATCTCTTTCCATTGGAACTCTCCTTATAATCTTGCTTGGCTGCATCCAAATTCGTGTTCAGCCCCTGGTGTACTTTCTTGATAGTCTTCACAAAGTTCACCACTTCTTACACTTTGGAACCACAGCTGGGATCCATGTTTAAGGCGGGGTTAAACCCATAGCTGGTAAAAGGTGGGAACAACTGATGATGCATGTTGGGCATTATCGTAACTAAATTGGGCTATAGGAAGATGAGAAACCCAATCTAGATGGTCTGTGGCAGTGTAACACCACAGTAATTGTTCCAGGCACTGGTTTACTCGTTCATTCTGCTCATCTGATTGGGGGCGATAGGCAGTTGAAAGTAAAAAGCGATTTTAAAAGTCTTACACAACACTTCATAAAATACAAATGTAAATAGGGATCTACAATCACCAATTATTTCTTAGGGCATCCCATGAAGGGCGAACACATGAGTGACGAAGGGCCAAGTCATCTCAGCCGCAGTAACCATAATTCCGCTTGAGATAAAGTGATTGACCTTTATAAAATGGTCCACCACCATGATGGCGTCATATCCATCAGATGTAGGTAACTCTACAATAAAATCCACTAATAGGGAAGTCCAAGGCCCTTCAGCCTTTTGAACTGGTACCACAACTCCGCTAGCAGCTGGCAATTTAGCTTTAACTGGTTGCAGAACAGGCACTCCTTACAATACCTGGCAACCTGCCTGGCTAATATCTTCCAATTATAAGTGCGGCAAATTTGCTTCAAAGTCTTCGCCTTTCCAGGGTATCCAACAGCGATTCCGTTATGATGATCCCAGATGATTTTCAGGCAAAGTGTTCTGGTGGTAACCCATATGCGCCCCTAAAACCACAACATCTCGTCCTTAATGTGGTAACCCCTGGTAATATCCTCTTGATTTAACTTTCTCTTGGAAAGGATCATAGTATATTCAGATGACTTGGGGCTGTGTTAGGACCACTTTTCTGAACACTCCCTATTCTCCACATTTTCCAGAAGATCAAGCGTTGACACGTGGGCCATGAGAGGGATGTTGGTATATAATTTTACCTGGAGAGATCATTTATAGGGTACCTTGTACCTCTACCTCCAGAAGATCAGAGGCTAGTGCAGGGTTTCAGCTCAAAGCATCCGCCAAACCATTCTCCTCGCCCTTTGTAAACTCATAAGAAAACACAAACTGGGGCAGGGTCTCATGCCAGCGGGTATGCCTTGGGGTCAGGACATGAGTATACATTAGTATAGCAAGTCATGATGATCTTTAAAAATGTGGAATGGTAGAGTGAGCCATGCAAATGATGATGTCAGTAGGTCAGTGCCTCAACCACTGCTATTAGCTCTTTGTCATAAACGGCGTAGTTTAACTATGGTAAGGACACTTTTGTGGAAAAATATCCCACTGAATGCTATATTCCATCTCTGCCCACTTGTAACAAGGCAGCAATTATTGCAAAGTTGGAGGCATCAGTAGCCATAATAAACTCTTTTTCTTATCTATATGACAAGATGGATATAGACAACAGGGTGGAATTTACCACTTGGAAGGCATCCTGAAAAGTTGGGGACCACTGGAGTACTTTTGCTCCAATTGCTGTATATAAATGACGCTGCCACCTTAGAAAGATTTGGCGTGAATTTCTTAAGGAACACACACGTCCTCAAAAAAAATTCTCGATTCTTTGACCTAAGTTGAGGTGGGCCACTCCAAAATCGCTTTCTCCTTGTCTGGAGTTATCATGTGGCCTTGGTCAAACATGCCGTTGCCCAGGAAGGTGAACTGGGACATGAAGAACTCGCGCTTACTGATTTTTAGCATAAGGGAAGCTGCCCTCAAATGCTCCACCACTTGATGTAGGTGTATTGTATGAGAATCTTGATCAGGGGAAAACACTAGAATATCATCCATTTAGGCAATCATGCATACACCCAGCAGGTTCCTCAAGGCCACATCTATACGGCATTAAAAGGTAACATAAACATTTAAGAACAAAGGGCATAACCTAAATTGGAAATTTTCCTTTTTGGTTCAGAGTGCGGTTAGCCACTCCTGGACCTTCTTTATACGGATCTGATTGAACGCATTTAAGAAATCCAGTTAGTAGAAGGCTTTAGCCTTCTTACATAGCGATAAATCAGTGAGTCCACTGGGATGGGATGCAAATCTGGTACTATGATGATGTGTAAGTTCCCATAATCTATGCATGGGTATAAGGTACCATCAGCTTTTTCCACAAAAAGAAGTTGGGAAAATACTGTGGAGGTACACTGAAAAATCGCGCCTTTTTCTAACTGCTCTATAACCCACATGTCCAAGGTTGCCTCCTCTCATAAAGTTAAAGGGTGAGAGAGGAATTGTGCACTAAGTCAACAGTGAGTTTTAAATCACATTCAAACTCCAAATGAGCTGTTAAGGCACTGGCAGAAAACGCACTAAACGAAGATACCAACCCTTCCAAACAGGAAGATAAGGTTACCTCTAAAGTGAGCTTCAACAGAGGTGTAAGACTTAGCGTGTGTACATTTGGCCATTGGGGAAATTTACCTGAGTGTTGATTATAGACAAGGGATCACTAATTCCTGCCCACTCTTCAGAGATAACGTTAAGATATTGGCTTTCAGATTAGTTCTGAAATCAAATTTCCGCCACCACACCACTCTAAAAACAATTAGGTGCAAGAGATTTTTAACTTCTAGGAAGCGGTCAGCCAAGGGTACTTGCCAACTTGATATCCACCAACCCTTGAACCTTCAGCGTTGGAATAGCCTGAGAGGCCCCTGCCCTAACTATACCAGCAGACAAGTAATTTAAATCAAGGTATTCAGATAGGCCTTGGTCAATAAAATTCTCAGAGGCACCAGAATGATTTGAAATAAATGTGCTGAATTTTCCTAAAGGGAATGAAAGAGTAGCAGAAAGCAGGAAATAATCAAAAATAGTCTTTATTCATCACAGATATAACCAACAACTCTCCAGCAAATTCTTTATAAGAATTATCATGCCACCAAGGTAAGTTTTTGCATTTAAAAAAAGGAGAGGGATAGTTGGCCACCCTAACACTGAGGATACATACCCCATGGTATCCTCAGCAATAGCATACTTATCTGAAAATTGTAAAACTTAATTTCTTTTCCGCCTCCTGAGTCCTGAGAATCATAGTAGGAGTCAAGCGCAGGTTCTCATGGCTGATATGGTACACATACATTGGCTTTAAGATGGACCCACAAGAGCTTATGAAAGTTTCATTCAAATTTATATAATCTCTGTTAAAAAATGCGTTTTTGGGTGCCAATGACAGCATACCAATCTAATAGCACATTGATTGTTGCTATCCAAAACTATCACAGCTAGGCCACCCAAGATGGTTCAGCTGGTTCCCAGGAAAATATGCAGAGAACAACCTTTAACCAATGACTTGTTTCATTTAGATTTGGGTCTAGACTAATCCAAACCCCAATTTTCCTAAAACAAAAGGAGGATCATTGGATATCCCTTGCCATTAGAAGAAAAATCCATCATTTCAGGCGCATAAGTATAGAGGACGCCATGGGTGACATCATCATGGCTAAATTGACTGAAAAATTTAAGACTCAGGGCTAGACCCATGTTCACCCTCAAGTTTCTCCAAAACTGAAGGAATGGAATATAAGGCTCCTCCATTTCAAAGGCGCGCGTGAGTTTTTGGCGCCAGTATTTATAGAGTCTTTGGTGAACCAATGATGGCCAAATTACCTGGCTCCATCCCAGTTGGGGTGAGAAAATCACCCCAAAGAGCTTCAATCAGATGATCAAAGTTGTCAGGGGAATCCTGTCATACTGAGGCTTTCCTCACAGAAATATCCAACGTTGAACAAATAAACAACGTTTTAACTATGCCAGGTAGAGGCAGGGTCTGGGCCAGTCGCAAAATTCTGTTAAATATACCCCCAAATGGCGGCCAGACCAATGCAGAGTAAAGAACTTGTAGAAGGTTTGGAAGGATGACACGTCCATATGTGCTCCTCCAGGAAACGTTCCAAACCTTCCACTGATTTACATACCAATGGCTGTGCTTAGAACACCAAAAAACCCCAGTAAGGTGCACCAGGGGACATATGATACAATGAATCCACCCCCTGAGAGGGCGGATGGTAACAATTAAATTTTAATTAAGAGAAGCTTTAAATTAATGGAAGCAAGCGCCTTATTGAAATTCAGAACAAACTTCTGGGTAAGTATCAGTATCACACCAACAGGATTTCAAAGGGTCTGAGACTACCAGGTATGAGCAGGAAGAGTGAAAACTTCCCAATTTGAATCTAATGAGAATAACGCTGAGATTTACTATTAATAAACAAACAAAAACACTGTGGTGAGCAGCATAGAGACCATGTAAAATGGACAATGCACCCAGTAAATGCTTAAAGAAAAACCACATGGATAACTCTCAAGAACATATAGTAAAAAGGCTGGTCAACTAATGTCAAGAGAGTATCTATAACTCTCTCACAATCTGGGAGATGGTGTGGAAAGCATAGCCATATGATCATGGAACAAT
>JAKSZP010006236.1:0-17053 GCA_022478985.1 Massospora cicadina | reverse complement strand
AATATTCACTTTCCAACCTTAAATGGTTTTATTGGCATAGTTTGGTTTGCTCATTGTAGCATCATTGGTGGAATGAAGATTATTTGGACTACCAAATGTATATAAGGAGGTCAATTTTCATAGGGAATAATATGATGATGTCATTTTTGTAGATTAACTCATCTGACTCCTCACTGGGAAAATTATTTCTCATGATGTCAACCCATTCTCACAAAAATTTATTGCTCTCACCCACGTCTATAAAAGTGCCTTTCAGTTCACCAACTCTGGTGGGATGTTCGCTAGTACCCCCACCAGTTTAAAGTTCATTCCACTGGTAAAGTAATTGCTTTATGCAACAGTTGTGGCCTCATCCATGACAGGGACAATCACTACTAACCTTCTGCTGGTGATAGCTTCTGACTACTACCATTTTTTGACACACCTCCCAAATTTTCCTCACTAAACCTTGAGTGGTGAGAAAAAGGGAAATAGGCGCGATTCTTAGGGTGAATGCTTTTACCTACTTTTCATCTTTATATGGGCTAAATCACCCAGAGTGACAAGAGAAATGGCTGCCAGCTTCCTCCCTTTCTTTTTATAAAATGGGAATTTTTTCCAATTCAGCTTCAGGTTTGCTCCCCAGGCTAACAGCAACCTTCAGGTGGGTATCTTTATGCCCTACTGACTTGTCTTTAACCGCCTATATAAACCCTAAAATCAATTAAGATCATTTGGTAACTATAAACAAGCAACTCTATGTTAGAAACTTATTTTTTTAGTACTAGATGGTCCCAACCTGAGGGGGGGATTCATCGATGTATATTGAATTACGCCTGGGCCCCTAAGATCCTGAGGCGAGGGAAGGGGAGGGAGGAGGCATTGAGAAATGGAGGGGGGTTTGCGCGCCAGAGCCGTGCTGCAGTGACAACTGAGCGGGGGAGGGTTGGCGACATAGTGCAGACCTCCAGGGCCATCTCAAAGTGTACCTGAAAGTGGGTGATCATGTGTGGAAGGGTCCACACCTGCTGGTCAAAGGCAGCACGAAGGAAGGAGTTATGGATGGTCCAGATGGCTGTGGCATATGTGAGGACACGGAGGGGTTGGTGGCAATCAGGCAATGTTTGCTCAAACATGAGGTCTTGCACAGGGTGTCCAGACCAGGGCTGAGCATGGAGGAGCGCGCGGGCCTTTGGCCAAAATGCGGCGACACCTGGACAGGTGAAAAAACGATGGAGGTGGGAGTCAATAGGCTCTGCACAGCAGGGGCAGCTTCGGTACTGGAAGGTAGGGCCAGTCCGGTCCCCTGTCCTGTATGAACAGTGGAGCACCCTCCATAAGGTGTTGGACACCTTAGCTGACAGGATGGGGTGATAGACGTCCTTCCACAATTCCTTAAGGTCAAATCTCACAGAGGGAGGGAGGAGCTCAAGGAGTCTTGGGCGGATGGGAGGACGATCTTGGGGGTTGAGGCGAATTGTGACAATTTGTCCATTGTGCACAATTGCATGGCGATGGGGGCTGAGGCCAGGGCCTTCCCTTCTGTATGGGAAGGCATGGTGGATCCGCGCGCCTACTCGTTTCAGGGCAAGGAGAGCCTGGTTCCAGTAGGGGATGAGGATGGTTTCAGGCGATGGCTTGGGTGGTTTGTGAGCCACTCCCCTAATGAGGTCAGAGATGCTCTAGGAAGACCCAGAGCTGCTGACACCGACTGGCGGAGGGCGGGCGCCCATTGGGGCATGGGGGTCGCGTCCCAGCAGACAATCGAGCATAGGAACTTCAGGAAGATTGTGGTAGCGTGGGATCTCGTGTCCAGAAGCCCTAGGCTCCCTTCATTGCAGGGTCGGGCAATGGTTGAGAGGGCCATTGATGGATGGTTTGAGCCCCAGATCCAACAGCGGAGGAGTACATTGAGCCGCGTATAAAAGGCATCTGTGAATGGGCAAACGTGCGCTAGGAACCAGACTTTGGAGAGGAGGAACACATTGGCCATCAGAGCTCAACCCTGGGGTGATGTGCCGCCGGTTCCAGCTGGCAATCCTGGAGTTAACTGCTGCGAGGAGCAAGTCCTCATTGTCTTTTAGCGCAACTCCTTGTTGGTTGGTGAGAACGCCTAGGTGACGGAAGGTACCGCGCACAGGTTCAATACCAAATGGTGGAGGGAAGGTGGGGGAGCCAACCTGTACAACTGTTGTCTTGGAGGTGTTGACCATGGCGTTGGACGCCTTGGTGTACCTCTCAATGGTCACAGCAGCGAGGGCAACATCCCCAGGGCAGCTAAATGCAATGGCAGTGTCATCTGCAAATGCCATGGTGCGTGTGGGGGCTTTACCTGGGACCAGAATCCCTGTAAGCTTGTCCTGTAAGGAGGCCAAGAGGGGGTCAAGGGTGATGTTAAAAAGGAGAGGGCTCAGGGGGTCCCCTTGCCGGAGACCTTGTCCAACTGGTACTGCCACTGTAAAACCCATTGGCGCCAGGACTCTGGTGTGGAGCTGTTCATAGAGCGCTGATATCCAGCGCCTAGCTGCGGGGGGAGATGGAAGCGGGCCAGGGAAGCATCAATATATTTCCAGGCTACCCAATCATATGCTTTCTCCATATCCAGGAGAGCCACAAAGCCATTCACCTTACGAGAGTTAGCAGTCAAAGTCACGTGAAGGTCATTATAGTTGTCCCATAACGACCTCCCCAGAATAAAACCGTGCTGGGATGGGGAGAGGCGAGGTGACACCCATTTGGTGACGCGGTTGGCCAGAAGCTTCGTAAAGAGCTTTTGGTCTGTGTTGATCAATGCTATGGGGCGCCAGTTCGCCAGGTTCTCACGGTCTGACTTCTTGTGAATGAGGGTCGTGATTGAGCCTCTGGAGTCGGGGAGGACCTCGCCATTCACCAAGAGTGCAGCGAAGAGGTCGCGGAGGGTTCTGTCTATCACTGCAGGTTCCAGAAGGTACACCTCGAAGGGTATTCCGTCTGGGCCTGGGGCTTTAAGCCGTGGGGATTTCAGAAGGGTTTCTATCACCCCCTGGATGGAAATAGGCGCCAGTAGAGCCTCATCAGCCCGTGGGTCAATGGGCGGCTCTGGAGCCCGCCACAGGAAGTCTTGGATGTCCGATGGGTCCACCTGGGTAGCATGGAAGATGCTGGAGTAGAAGCGGTGTATTTCCTGCGTAATTTCCTCCTTATCCGAAGTGGTTGTAGTGCCAATCTTCAGTGCAGTAATATCCTGCACTGTTGACCAGGCTTTCTGTTTCTGAAAGAAGAAGCGTTTGATGCGTTCCCATTGAGCATATTAATGAGATGTTGTAAAGTTTGCTGCACGTTCTTCCTGCAGTGTGAGCTCCGATAGGAGTGCTTCCTGCGCCGCTTCCCAGTCTTCCAACCATCTGGGAGAGGGCGAAGGCTGGCAGTTTCGCTCCAGATGTCTGATTCTGGCTTCCGCCCTTTTGACTCTGGCGCGAGCTGCTGTCATCTGGGCTTTGGCACAGTTGTAAGCAACGCGGGTGATGCCCTCTTTGGTCACCGCCCATATATCCTTGTGGTCAAGCAGGTGGGGTGGGGGGAGGTGAGAGTCTCCCGGATGGTCATAGACAGCTTCTCCTTAGTGAAGGGGTTGTTGAAAAGAGGTGGGGCAACCCTAGGCCAGAACCTACGCGACGGTCTAAGTGTGGTGGTGAGGAAAACGTTGAGTGACCTGTGATCACTCAGATGGTTGTCACGAGAGATGGGAGAGGAGACGTGGCCAATTAGCAGGGGGCCAATCAGTGCCATATCTATGCGTGACGCTGATTGGAAAGCTCCTCCATCATACTGGATTCTAGTCATGAAACCTAGGCAGGACGCGGAGGGTGGAAGCGCATCTATAAAGCCACTCAGGCGAAGAAAATCCTGAAGGCAACTTGATTTGGCGTTCCTTTGCTGCAGGGGGATAAGAGTCACGGACGCGACGTATGGTTGTGTTGAAATCTCTTAAGAGGACTGTATTCCGTGGGAGATTGAGTTGGACAAGCTCTTCCAAGAGCCGATTTTGCTCCTGACCTGCATTAGGCAGGTAGATGCTTGCAGCAAAGAAGGAGAATTCAGGAGTGGTGAGTTTGGCTAGTATGAGGCGGCCACCTAGATATTGTGAAAAAGAATGGGTTTTAACCCAGGGATTCAAAACAATAAGGGCGGCATGGTTTGTCCAGAAGGAGTTGCCTCCAAACTGTTCATTCCATGCCGATTGTTTGTGGGGGAGGATATGGGACTCCTGGACAGCAGCGATGTTAATTTGTGCTGACCTGAAGTTGCGGAGGAGGCGGGCTCTCCGCTTAAAGTCCCGCAACCCATTTGCGTTGATGGATTGCAGGGCCAGGGTGCTGCCATGGGGACTCATAGCTGTTCCCCTCCATGTCCTGGGGGGTTGCCAGCGCTTAAACCTGCTGCTGTGAGGCGGCTAGTTTTGAGTCCTTTAGCTTGACTATTAGCTGTAATCCGTGTGGGGCGTCGAGAGTTCTGAGGGGAAGGAGAGGGTGGGGGCGGAGGACCCAGTAAGCCAGCCTAGGATGCTGCCCCCGCTCCGTTGCAGGGGAAGGACCTGAGGGTGCTCAATGCTGACCTCCGCGGTGTCCCCATTTGATGAGTCTGAGTCCATATTCACTTCCTCCAACACTGCAAAGGATCCGCGAGAAATGGACTGTGGGGTTGGGGTAGGACTCTTTGAAGTGGCACTTCTACCTCAGGCCGCGGGTTGCCAGTCGATGCTGGTGGGCATAGCTCCATTGGGAGCTGAGGGTTGATGCGATAAATCGCTGGTTGAGGTTGGTGGGGGTGCCGCGGAGCCCTGAGTGGGGGTGGCTGACGAGGGGCACCCTGTGGGAGATGCCTTGCGCTTGGTGAGAGAGGGAGTTGACTCTGGGAGATTGGAGGGGGTGCCCACTGGAAGGGGGCATGAGCGCGAAGGTATCCCATACCAATAGTGGGGTTATCTGTTTCAACTGCTAGGCGTAAGGCCTCAGGGGACAGGTCTTGAATGGGAACCCATTGTGTGGGTTGTGGAATTGCTGCTGCGACCACGTGGTTTCTTTTTTTGTCTGGTTTAGGCCCCTGGGTGGTGGCTAAGAGGGCTTGTTTTCGAGCTGTGCAGCCACTATACAAGTGTCCAAGGGCGTTACACCACGAACACCAGGGGCGCGCCTGATCAGGGTCGACAAAAAAGATCTCAGGGCATGCCCCAACTACCGCCACACGAGGAATAACCTCAATGTTGCGGGATACAGTGGGGGAGGGGATGAACGACGCCCTAGCAGTGCGAGCTCTTTGAGTGGGAGCATAGTAAGAGGGGACGCTAAAGTTCACTGATAGAACAGACCCAAACTCCATTAAACCATGATGAAGCGCCAGTTTAAGAGACTCAGGATCAACAGTCGTTGGTAGGTTGGAAAAAGTAACCCATGAAATTTTCTCCAGGTGAGAGCGTGTGTAGGAGACTAGAAGAGATCCACGCGGAATAATGACCTGGAGAGTGGCAGCATGGTCAGCAAGGGCAGCTTCAGTGAAGCCCGCATCGATGTAGTGGCCCTCCACTAATTCATGGATGGTGGTGTTAATTGGGAATGTCTCCGCAATTGCTGCAAAGTATGAGAAGTAATTCTCCATATAGAATTCAACAGGATTATGCCCATAATAAAGGTGAATTGCGTGGGAGAGGGTTGAGCGAGGTAGAGCTTTTTGCGCTCTAGTTTCGGCCTATTTCTTCTTAACATCAGCAATAAACGCCACTTCATGGGGATCAGCTTTAAGTAGCGTTGGTGCCAGGGTTTTTGCCACGCCCTAGTGGCTCCTTTGGTACGTTTGTGTTTGCTTTGGGCTGCAATCGCGGGTTGAGTGTGAGCTGGTGGTTTGGACAAGTTTGCGGAGTTCCCTTGTTGCTGGAATGTTACAGCAGTTGCTGGCGTCATATTAAATTGAGGGGCGGATTGTTGGGCCTCGCTAAGTTGGGGAGGCCCATCCAGATTGGAATTAACTCCAGCCAACTGGGAGGAGGGCGATGTTTCATCACCATCCCAATCTATTTGGGTAAATTCAGCCCGAGTATTTGCTGTGATTTCGTGGGCAAAACTCACTGGCTGATTGGTAAATTGGTCGTTTTCAGCATATGGAGATAAAGTGCCGACTTGAGAAGTGCCAATTATGGGGTTTAAATGGGAAGGGTGAGATTGGAACTGGTGTGAAGTTCCAAAATCCGAACCATTTGAATCCCCATTGGGAAGAGTAGATTGTCCCAATTTGGTGCTTAGTGAACCAGAATGTACAGCTAATCCAACCTTACATCTAAGGGTTTGGGGGCAAGTGATTGTTGGGCCTCGCTAAATTGGGGAGGCCCATCCAGATTGAAATTACTCCAGCCAATTGGGAGGAGGGCGATGTTTCATCACCATCCCAATCTATTTGGGTAAATTCAGCCCGAGTATTTGCTGTGATTTCATGGGCAAAACTCACTGTCTGATTGGTGAATTGGTCGTTTTCAGCATATGGAGATAAAGTGCCAACTTGAGAAGTGCCAATTATGGGGTTTAAATGGGAAGGGTGAGATTGGAACTGGTGTGAAGTTCCAAAATCCAAACCATTTAAATCCTCATTGGGAAGAGTAGATTGTCCCAATTTGGTGCTTAGTGAACCAGAATGTGCGTCTAATCCAACCTTACATCTGAGGTTTGGGGGCCAGGTAGCTGGGTATCGCCCCTCATGGAGGGAGCCAGAAACACGGCGTCAGCAATAATAGATGGGGCTGAATTAGATGACACAATGGGGAGGTGAATGCCTGGATGGGCTGAGTTGCATTTAACTGAGCAGACGCCATTAAAACAGCGTAGGTGATGGCCTCCTTGGTTGGTGGGGGCCCAGCGGGTTGGTGGGAGGCAGCGCACATACCCTGTTAGGCGTGCAGGTTGCAGAAGTGCGATCAGGTGAACTGGCGCTAGTTGAAGTAGCTCCAGGTTAGGGGTGGTGCCTGCTTTCATGGCCGCTGCTTGAGAGCGGGTGATTCTGGTTGACCCTGAGGTGGGTAACTGAGGGTTGCTTCGTTCGGGGTGGTGCTGGCTCGTTTGGCAGAGCCTGCGGGTTCTTTTGCTGGGTTTCCCGCCATATTTGCTAATAGTTCTTGTAAATCTCTTTAGTGGAGCTAAATTTCAGGCTGAATTGATTTTCAAAAAGTGATGCTTAGCAGAAAGAGAAGTGTGTTAGCAACTTGTTATCAATAAAGATACTCCCCATTTGGCCATATAACAGGTACTTCAGCTAATTTTTATATGGTTTTAAATTTAGTGCGTATGAACTAGGAAACTCAATATTAAATTTTAAATTTGAAGTTTTTATGATTTTGGGGAATACATCTAGAACTAGCTTCTATATATATTTATAGTTTACTGCAATTGTTTGCAGTTCCAAATTAAAAAAACTAAAAATCCTTACTTACCTGATAACCTAATGCCTGAGGGAAATTTATATTCTGAGTATTTCATGTTTAGGTATTTCATTTATAGGAAAAGAATGAATGATCTCTGTTTTTGATATTTTTGGCAATTTTTTGTTGCTAGAATTGAATTTAAAAAAAACTTTTGACCTACTTGATAATCTAACCCCCAAGCTGCACATACTTATAAATAATATGAACTTAGGTCTTAGTGCAACAGTTCTCTTGACTGTAGACAAAGTTTTAAATTGGGCTTAAAGCTGTAAACTAGTGGAGAGTTCAATGAAGATGAAAAAATGTGGCGAAAGGGACTACAATAAGTTGGAAAAATTTTGACATTTATAGGGTGAGTGGGGACACAATGCCAATATAACCTCCATGGCCTCGTACAAATTAGGATCTTTCACAGCCTTCCAGATTGACTTCCTGGCTGATGCCCCCAATGCTCTGCATCATCCCCATGACTGAAATGGTAGGAATCACACCTCTTAAGGTTTGGAAAGTGGAGTGCAACTTTATAAGGCATCTCCATTGATTCTCATGTGATTTATGCTTCCTAATTGATATCTTCATTGTGCCTGTCAGATTTTTAACCAGGTGATATTACTCACATATTAACAAAATCAATAAAATAATTAATTAAGGATGATTGCTTATTAGTTTTCTAATTCAATTCATCATTTGATGATAATAACCCAATTTGTGCTCCCCATTTGTTGGGTTGAGCTGTCTTGATCTGCAGGATCAAGAAAATATCAGGCATCATGCCTGATAGAAAACTGGTGGGTCTCAACACTGGTGACTGAGGCTGAGGATGTTGAGATACCTAATATTATCAATTAAGATGACAAATTACTTAAATTTGACATCAAAAAGTAATGGGAGTTGATCCCGATAGTTTTCAGTTGATTTTGACACTGGCTACTTATGCTGAGGATTCAAACTATTAATAAAATACTAAGCTCGGCAGGCTTTTATCACTGCTACAGCTCCATGTGAAAATGATTGTGGGATTTCCGGCAGAAATTAAAATCTTGTAGAACTGTTGACTTAGGCTAAAAATGCTGAACCATTTAAATTAATTAAATAAAGTCAAATCACATTTTAACTTTGTTAGAGTATTGGGCGGAATCCCTGACAGTGTTTTAGGTTTAGTTAGACACAGGCAACTTATGCTGATGATGTTAATATATTTAATTGATTCAGATTATGACGAATCTAGGATTGACATAATCATGGACATTTGAGGATGATGAGTATTGCAAGTGAGAGTGCTGACAAATGCTAAGCAGTAAGAATCATCAGTGAGAGTTTGATAAATGCTAGTCAGGGAAAATTTCCAGTGAGAGTGCTGATGATGCTGGCAATGAATGCCAATGATGTGGACAGGCAAGAA
The DNA here is from genome assembly GCA_022478985.1 of Massospora cicadina. Classification (NCBI taxonomy): domain Eukaryota; kingdom Fungi; phylum Entomophthoromycota; class Entomophthoromycetes; order Entomophthorales; family Entomophthoraceae; genus Massospora; species Massospora cicadina. The sequence goes on along the minus strand of JAKSZP010006236.1, from coordinate 8,228 downwards.
ATGCCTATAAATAGTTTGATCTCCCTCTTAATAAAAATTAACTTCTATCTTCCCATATTTATTAAATTTTTAGTTAACTATAGTTAGCTTGACTTGTAGAAGTGGGACTCAAGATCCTAGAGGTTAGGTGCTGGGTTAAAACACCTGGAGTGGTTGGTGCAACAAACTCCCAACCTGGAATTACAGATCAATTGTGGGAACTAGCTCGATTAGTGGAGCCAGCGATGGACGAGATGTGATTAGCCATGAGCTGAAGAAGCGAGGGGTCAGCCTGCCCAGGACTGGAAAGAACCACCTTGCACACCAATAAGGGTTAATCTGCTAAGGAGAAGTTGGTGTTCAGCTGGATTGGGGAGTTTCCTGTGGCCCTGTATGGAAAGGTCACCAGTGATGGTGAAAAAGCAAGGGCTAGCAGTCTTCATACTGTTTGGCCTGGCACACTAATGGAGTCACCTAGTATTGATAATGAAGAAATCTCAACACTGGTGCTCACCATAGGGGGTCTCTGTTAGTGTGTTGCTTAATTAACTTGAGGTTTAGTTAGGAGGTGGCGAAAGCCACTGGATCTGTGTTTGGGGGAGGATGCCACCAGTGGAACCTCAGCCCCAACGTTCAGTTTTCAACAGCACTTGGAGATGGAGGGAGCTCATGCAGCAAAACCAGTCATCCCAAATAGGGATGAGGATGATGCCATGAACAACAAGTAATTTTCAAAAATTTGGGTGGTTGTGTCAAGATTGCAGGCCAGAAACACTGAAATTGCTCAGAAAAATTTGGAAACTCAGAATGTAATTGTCAACTGAAAATTCCTGAGTAGATAGTATAGGCAAAGACATTAAAAGCGTAACGTCCAATTAAGCTTTATTCAAAGAAAAGCATGACAACCTCAAAAACAAATATGGCCGATGCTCACCCAGCTTTGACAAACAAAAAATATGAAAAAGCTCCGTCCATTTGGCCAAAAAATAGCTTGCAATATAAAGTCTTATTTGTTTTATCCTTTTCTTGGTTTTTATCTGAATCCTAACCTTGGAGAAGTGTCAACAAACTGGAAGGACCAAATCCCCAGTTTGTATAAAATCCTTCCTCAGAAGAAGTTCCTGAATATGAAGGAAAAATTACGCCCAAAATCGGCCGGAAGAGTTGAGTCAAATTTAATAGATCTAGTGATTTTTTGAATGTCTGAATACTGTAAACTACAGGCACTATTGAGGATCAATTATCGGAACTTCAGCCCAAATAGATGTGCAGAATAACAATTTCCAAGCAAGCGATCCTCATATTTTGAAAGTGCCTTCAAGGGCGGTTTTCATTTGTAAGAGCTTGAGATTCAACTTATTGGGACTCAAATTAAGGAGCAGTGATCTCTGCTCATTCATAATCTTGGATCCTAACAACGCCCCCCCTCAAGCTCCTGTTGTAGGGGGGTATAGGGCCATAGGAATTGGCCATGTACTCTGTTCACCACCGTCCCCTGATCGACATCAGCAATGGAGTCCTAGAATACACTTTATGAATGACCTTGTAGGGTCTAGACAAAATAGAAAGCTTATCCTGTTGGCCTCCTGGTTGAGCATGGTACAAGAGAACAATGTCACCTAATTGAAGAATGAGTAAAGCTGGTAAACTGACATATAAGTGAGATGTCTCCCTTTCTGTAGTGGTGACAATGCCTTGCATTTCTAGGGCTTAAGCCAGACAATTTCTTTGGCTATGGCTTTCATGGTCAAATTGGAGTTTTCAGGCATGTAAATATTGAGTAGGGGCTGAATGCTACTAAAAGTTGAGGATCACGCCCATATATAGAGCTTTTAAGGAGGACATCAGGATTATTTTAATTGAAGCTTACTTGGTAAGTGAGCAAGGTACTGGGTAGATAGTGGTTCCAGTGGATTAGGTTAGAGATGTTCATTGTCAGAATTCTGATATGACTGGAAAATAAGCCCTAAGTTTTTATGGCGAAATTGGTAGCACTTGCCAATCATGATTATGTGTTACAATTATTTGAGCGCCTTAAGATGAGTTGATATTGGGTTGGAAAGGATATTGGATCGCCTCCAAATCAGGTGATAAGGTGATGTTGACAAAATGATGAATATAAAACGTCGATGTATGACAAATATTGAGTGGATCACCTTGAACTAGAGAAACCATGAATTTAATAAATGGTGAACTCTGCTGGAACCAATGAGAATATGACGGTACGAATAGTATAAGAGAAAGGGTCAGTATCAACCAAGGTCACTGAGATATCAGCGATATGTGAATATTAAAAGGGGGAGGTTGTTAGAGAAGAGAGGGAGCATACCAGGGAGGATCTGCTGAAAGTATTAAAATTAAATAAAGTGTCATTGGGGCAATTGCTCCATATTTATTAAAAGTTTATTCCATTGTTTTGAGGTTGACGATCTTCATATCAGTCCTATTGGTCAGTGGGCATAACCCTGTGCAGAAAACCCTTAGCGTATCTCTGATATATTGCTAAAATTATAGCATCCATTTATCACAAAATATAGGTATGTATCCTGTTGTCACGTTCACCACTCCATTGGTTGAGAGGTTGTAGGGGACAATATAACTTTGTTAGTGTCAAAAAGCAAAGTTAGTTCATGGACTACCTGCAAGTTAAAATTTAGCCATTGTATTGAATTAAAGTTTGGGGGCATCCATGCTGGTGAAGATAATTGGATAAGAAATAGGGCCATGGCTTTTGTGGTGGCAGTGGGAACAGAAATTGCTTAAACTCATTTGGTCAAATGGTTCTTGGCAAATATGTTATCATTGCCATGTAATCTGATGGGCAGAGGTCCCAATACATCGATGCTGATGACATTAAAGGTGCTTGATGGAGCTACAAAAGAATATTGATACTGGGGACTAGCCCAATCTTGAGATCAACAAGTCATACAAGCCTTTAGAACTTTCATGATTATCTTAACCATCTGATCCCAATAGCATTGTTTCTTTAGCCATTTGTGGGTCTTTTTTACTACCCTGTGTCCCATGGTCATGTGTCCCTCAAGAGTAACATCATTTCAAGAAGAAGGGCAGACATAAGGGTGGCATCCCTTGTTGATTTTCTTATATAGCATTCCCTCTTTGATTTGAGTGTCTCAGGTCATCTTTCGAGATTGGCTTGGATCTCAGGCGTTTCAACCCTGCTATTATTTTGGTGATATAATTGCTATACGCCGGAAGAGTTGCGCAGGGTTTAGCCCACTGAGAAACAGATGGACAATTTGGAGATCGCTGGCCCTTAAAACAAAGTTAATAAAATATAATAATATATGAATCAATTGCTTCAGTGATACCACTTTATTGGACTTAATAATAGTAATAGCAGATTTTTTCAGCTCTGCTTCCTTCTACATACCAATATACAATACTCCTCTTCCAATCTTCTCATCTCGCTTATATATCAGAGAATTCAGTCAATACTGACCCCTTTTGCTTAGACTATTCAGTTCCACTGTATTCCAATTAGCTTCAGCAGAGTCTACTATCTTAAATTCACTATTGCCTTAGTTGAAGGCAATCTACTGAATATTCGTCATATGTCAACATCACCTTATCACCCTAATTGAAGATGATCCGATAACTATCCATTCTGACTCGATATCGCCTTATCCCAAGGCGCTTGAATATTCATACACTAGTAAATCATGGTCAGTGGATTTTAGCTAATCCGCCCTGGTTATTTAGGGCTTAGTGTCCAGTCATATCAGATCACATGACATTACCCCTTGACTGGATGATAAGTTACCTATTGTTTATATGCCCGCAGGAACTTTATGTGCACTTGGTTAATAATATGACTGCTTGCAGGTTCCTTGACAGTACACGCGTCAACATCTGTCTTTTTGATAATTACAAACGGACCAATCCATTTTTTTCTCATAACAATCACTTTAGTTACTATTATTCAATTCAAACAGCAAATTTGGATAATCACACACAGGAAAGATGGGCGACTTCAATAACAAAAATAATACAACATGGGCGAGCATCATGGCAAGCGGTGCGCTTAACGGTGCAACTAAGGGCAAGAAACGCCCTGGAGGGGGACCAGGAACCCAAGCCGTAAAAAACGCAAACTCATACACCATCTGGGTTTATGGTATTTACTGTAAAGCACGCGCAATACATGTACATTCAATTCAACCAACCTTTGTCAAAGGTGGAACACAGGATCAGACTCTTCCTTGGGGATGAGTCACCAACCCTGTGGGAGAAAACATGTGAGGCACAGCCCTCACTTTTCCCTCACGCGGTGTATATAGACACCAAAAACATGGGCTGCGGCTGGATTGATATTGGTTTCAAAACAGCCGATGAAGCCGATGCCGCAGCAAAAATCTGCATGGAAATTGCCCTCCCTGAGGGCAAAAAAATTGTGCACACCGCATGCACCAGATGGAACAAAGTGAAAACTTTGTTCATCTCCTTTGACTCACTCCCCACCAACCTTCCTTGTAAGGTAATTGAGGAGGAGCTCCGCAAAGGTCTTGTGGCCTACGGAAAAATCCAACAACTCAAATTACAGCGATTTTGCTTAATGCCCGACCTGTGCATGGGCAAAGCTATTGCTGTAATCAACCCCTTCCCAGAAGTGGAAGAGGATTTATCCAGAATTCCCCATGCAGCAGAATTTCACTTCACAGATGGGGGCCAGTTGGCTGCATTCTGAGTTACACTAGAACACGCACCACCCATTTGCAAACACTGTGGCTCACTGGGCCACAAGGAACATTCACGCCCTGTAAAAGAGGGCTTAATGGAAAATGATTTTTGTGAAGAAGCCATGGACGAAGATAATAAAAACTTCGGCAAAATGACTTATGGCCACCACCCATTCCGCTGGGGTGAAGATGGACTATACTCCATCGTGGACCCAGTTACAAGTAAACAGCTTAAAGCAGCACAAAAAGCCTACAAGAGAGCAGTGGCTGAGGCGGCGGCACACGCGGAATCTGCCATTAACCACGGACAAATTTGGGAGGATATTTCGGATATTCACCAAACCAACCAATCAGAACAATATGCTCAGGTCAAAAATTTTCACAGTAACCAGACTGAGCCACAAAGCGTCATTAGTCATGCACATACTGAGGAACTATGCAACCGCAATTTGGGTGAAAATGCGGTGCACAATGAAACAAAGTTGAACCTCAAAAATATAAAATCCAATCAACAACCTGCATCAAATCAACATGAGACCTGTGCAGGAAAAGTTGACACAAATGCAAAAAACTGCAATTCCCTTGAATTATTGGGTCAGATCAAGGGAACCAACAATGGCAGTGAAAGAGTTGGAGTACAGATGCGGAGAATGGCCAAAATGAGCTGCAGTGGGATAGGACCAGAGTGTCCTCCCAACTGCTCCTGAGGCGCCGCGGGCACCTCAGTATCAATAGGGATGTTAAACATTGTGGGAGCCAGGGCTCATACGTCCCAAGCCAAAAAGCTGGCATTCCTGCAAAAACCTCTTGTAGACATCTTGGCCATCCAAGAAACCCACTGCTTACCATGGGAAGAAGAATCCTGGTCAACCAGGGTCGCGCCATCATAATCAGTATGGACGTCTCACTGTGGGGTGATAGTTCAAAACAACAAAAAATTTAAAATTTCAAATTCATCATCACACTTGCACGGTCAAGTCCTGGTGGCAACAATCACATGCCAAGATGAAGTAATTTCATTAGCATGTATCTACGCACTGTGCACTGCAACTGAGAGAAAAAAAATGAAAAAATTTCTACTCTCACCCTCCCACCAGATATCATCATGTTAGGCGATTTCAACTGCTGGGATAACCCCAATACATATCGATGGCCTAATCCCAGGGGATAACCACCTGGACACATTTAATATCGCACAATGAAGGCATCTCTTGGCTTACAGGATGCTCTTCCCCCCAATTCACCAGTCCTTCCCCACATGACAAGACCCAACATACGTGAGGGACTGCTCATATCGATGAGTCATATTGACCACATCTTCATCCCACAATCCCACCACTCAAGAATCTCCAAATTTACAACAAAAAAGATCAATTTTTCTGATCACCAAACAGTTGCGGTGCAGTTAGCGCCAACCCAATCCCACACACAGGTGTCGCCTTGGAGAAAGCTTCACCCAGAAAATATAAGATTGCCTGAGATATCTTACTGGGTTGAAAACAAGGCTACAAACCTAGAATTCACAGCCCCATTCACTTTGGATCCCATCAGAACATGGGAAAATTTCAAAAAGGATTTAATCAACAAAACCTGACATATTGCATCATGCAAGTACACCGCGGACACAGCCACAATCAAGCGTACCTTGGCAGAACTAGACCACCTGGAAATAAATACTCTGATATCTGGCTACAGCTTTAACTGGGGACGCAAATGGGCAGAAATTTCAGCCCGACTTAACAATCTTATCTTTGAACACCAACACAGAATCAAAGTATTGAACAAAGGTAAGTTCATAGAGGAAGGCGAAACCTGTTCAACATACTTTTTCCGCCAATTCCACTCCCGCAGAAACCAGCCCATGTGCACACAGGTCCGCAAGACCAACGGCACCATGGCAACTGACCCTGAGGAGGATAAGGCAGAAATACACCGCTATTACACCAAATTATATCGCGATATGCCAACAGATCCACAAAAAATTAAAGAATTTATTCAAACTGCAAAGATACAAAGTACACCACCAAATTATAATATACTATCCCTTATCACATGGGAGGAGCTTTGGGAAACAATTTGCGGTGCACCACATAGGAAATGCCCAGGGCCTGATGGGATACCCTACAAATTTTACAAAAAATATTTTCAACAAATCGCCCCCCTCCTATTGGCGTCAATGAACCAAAGTTTGTTGGAAACACGCCTATTACCAGGAGGCCATGAATCCTACGTTATAACCTTGTATAAAAAGGGTGACAAGTTGGACCTGGCCAACTGGTGCCCAATTGCACTCTCCAACACTGACACAAAAATTCTAACAAAAATTCTAGCAGCTAGATTAGGCGCAATTGCATCTGACGTCCTATCACCCAACCAGTTTGGTTTTATAACAGGGCGTTCAATCTGGAACAACATACACCCTGTTGCAAACATTTGCCAATCCAAAGCAACTGGTGCCCTGGTCTTCTTGGATCAGGAAAAGGCGTATGACCGTGTTATCTGGCCATACCTAAAAGAATGTCTACATGCCTTCAAACTTCCACCAAGGTTCATAAAATGGGCGATGCTCCTAACAGAATCTGCAACCATGGCTGTATGCGGCCCTGGATTCCTAACAAACAATATCAAACCACACAGAGGGCTCAAACAAGGAGATCCCCTCAGCCCACTGCTATACAATTTCAGCTTTGACCCACCCCTCCGAGTAAATGACTCACGTCTTATGGGGATAACCGCACAAGGAAATTAACAGTCAAGATACTGGCCTTTGCAGATGACTGCGTAGCAGGTATTTCAAACAATGAAGATGCCTGACAGCTGGAACACACTCTAGAGGAATACTCCAAGGTGAGCAATGCATCGCTCAACGAAAGGAAGACAGAAATCATCCTCTTAGGAAAATACACAAACAATTGGGCCACAACATCAGAACCTCACACCAACACTTGAAATAAACCCAATTATTTTACCCTTTGCAACACCTCCCACCACCACTCCTGTCCGACACCTTGGAATCTGGCTAGAATCAGGGGGATATGCTAATGAAACAATGGAAAGTAACCTGTTACAACGGGTATCCAAATGCGTAGCCTCCCTCAAGGAGAGAGCCCCAGGACTAACAGGATGAGTTACAGTTGCTAACTCGCTCATCCTCCCAATACTGTGGTACCAGGCTCATGCGATAGCCTTCTCACCTACCTTTATAACCTCAATTTGCGCGCTTATCCAGGGCTGGCTGTGGCCTGGCTCTCACCCTCCTATACGGATGAAAACACTATTTGGCCCACGCTCAAGCGGAGGCATGGGACTAATAGATTTTGAGAGCCATTCCAATCACATCCTAAGTACCTGGATAAAGAAAATCCTTGCTCCAGACCTCCCGCAACAACATTGGTCCAGAGCAGCAAGGACTAACTTTGCACAGGCGCTCAAATTAACCAACCCACATAGTCCACCCAGACTACTTTCATACCTTGCCAAGCACCCTACTGCAACAGGTCCGCATGTAACCTCCCCTCATTTCAAAAATATCCTCCAAACTATCCACTG